>JAWPHD010022086.1:0-26242 GCA_037043455.1 Cyrtodaria siliqua
ACTTTTATATCCACTTATTGTGGATTTCTATGATTGTTTTTGCTTGAAAGATCCTTGCGATGCTGCATTTCCTGTTCGACTATTATATGCACTTATTGTGGATTTCTATGACTGTTTGCTTGAAAGGTCCTTGCATGCTGCATTTCCTGTTCGACTTTTATAATTATGCACTTATTGTGGATTTGTATGATTGTTTTTGCTTGAAAGGTCCTTGATTATTGCATTTCCTGTTCGACTTTTATAATCCACTTATTGTGGATTTCTATGATTGTTTTTGCTTGAAAGGTCCTTAAAATACTGCATTTCCTGTTCGGCTATTATATGCACCTATTATATCCACTTATTGTGGATTTCTATGATTGTTTTTGCTTGAAAGGTCTTTGAATGCTGCATTTTCTGTTCGACTATTATATCCACATATTGTGGATTTCTATGATTGTTTTTGCTTGAAAGGTCCATGCATGCTGCATTTCCTGTTCGACTTTTATAATCCACTTATTGTCGATTTCTATGATTGTTTTTGCTTAAAAGATCCTTGCATGCTGCACTTCCTGTTCGACTATTATATGCACTTATTGTGGAATTCTATGATTGTTTTTGCTTGAAAGGTACTTGCATGTCGCATTTCCTGTTCGACTTTTATATCCACTTATTGTGGATTTCTATGATTGTTTTGCTTGAAATGTCCTTGCATGCTGCATTTCCTGTTCGACTTTTATATGCACTTATTGTGGATTTCTATGATTGATTTTGCTTGAAAGGTCCTTGAATGCTGCATTTTTTGTTCGACTTTTATATCGATATATTAAGGATTTCTATGATTGTTTTGCTTGAAAGATCCTTGCATGCTGAATTTTTCTATTCGATTATTATATGCACTTATTGTGGATTTCTATGATTTTTTATGCTTGAAAGGTCCTTGCATGCTGCATTTCCTGTTCGACTTTTATATCCACTTATTGTGAATTTCTATGATTGTTTTTGCTTGAAAGATCCTTGCATGCTGCATTTCCTGTTCGACTATTATATGCACTTATTGTGGATTTCTATGATATTTTATGCTTGAAAGGTCCTTGCATGCTGCATTTCCTGTTCGACTTTTATATCCACTTATTGTGGATTTCTATGATTGTTTTTGCTTGAAAGGTCCTTGCATGCTGCATTTCCTGTTCGACTTTATAATCCATTGATTGTGGATTTCTATGATTTTTTTTTGCTTGAAGGTCCTTGAATGCCGCATTTGGTGTTCGACTGACTTTTATATCTACTTATTGTGTATTTCTATGATTGTTTTTGCTTGAAAGGTCCTTGCATGCTGCATTTCCTGTTCGACTTTTATAATCCACTTATTGTGGATTTCTATGATTGTTTTTCCTTGAAAGGTCCTTGCATGCCGCATTTCCTGTTCGACTTTTATTTCCACTTATTGTGTATTTCTATGATTGTTTTGCTTGAAAGGTCCTTGCATGTTTCATTTTCTATTCGATTATTATATGCACTTATTGTGGATTTCTATGATTGCTTATGCTTGAAAGGTCCTTGCATGCTGCATTTCCTGTTCGACTTTTATATCCACTTATTGTCGATTTCTATGATTGTTTTTGCTTGAAAGATCCTTGCATGCTGCATTTCCTGTTCGACTATTATATGCACTTATTGTGGATTTCTATGATTGTTTTTGCTTGAAAGGTACTTGCATGTCGCATTTCCTGTTCGACTTTTATATCCACTTATTGTGGATTTCTATGATTGTTTTGCTTGAAATGTCCTTGCAAGCTGCATTTCCTGTTCGACTTTTATATGCACTTATTGTGGATTTCTATGATTGATTTTGCTTGAAAGGTCCTTGAATGCTGCATTTTTTGTTCGACTATTATATCCACATATTGTGGATTTCTATGATTGTTTTGCTTGAAAGGTCCTTGCATGCTGCATTTTCTATTCGATTATTTATATACACTTATTGTGGATTTCTATGATTGTTTATGCTTGAAAGGTCCTTGCATGCTGCATTTCCTGTTCGACTTTTATATCCACTTATTGTGGATTTCTATGATTGTTTTTGCTTGAAAGATCCTTGCATGCTGCATTTTCTGTTCGACTATTATATGCACTTATTGTGGATTTCTATGACTGTTTTGCTTGAAAGGTCCTTGCATGCTGCATTTCCTGTTCGACTTTTATAATTATGCACTTATTGTGGATTTGTATGATTGTTTTTTGCTTGAAAGGTCCTTGATTATTGCATTTCCTGTTCGACATTTATAATCCACTTATTTTGGATTTCTATGATTGTTTTTGCTTGAAAGGTCCTTAAATACTGCATTTCCTGTTCGGCTATTATTTGCACTTATTATATCCACTTATTGTGGATTTCTATGATTGTTTTTGCTTGAAAGGTCTTTGAATGCTGCATTTTCTGTTCGACTATTATATCCACATATTGTGTATTTCTATGATTGTTTTTGCTTGAAAGGTCCATGCATGCTGCATTTCCTGTTCGACTTTTATAATCCACTTATTGTGGATTTCTATGATTGTTTTCGCTTGAAAGGTCCTTGTATGCTGCATTTCCTGTTCGACTTTTATATCCACTTATTGTGGATTTCTATGATTGTTTTTGCTTGAAAGATCCTTACATGCTGCATTTCCTGTTCGACTATTATATGCACTTATTGTGGAATTCTATGATTGTTTTTGCTTGAAAGGTCCTTGCATGTCGCATTTCCTGTTCGACTTTTATATCCACTTATTGTGGATTTCTATGATTGTTTTGCTTGAAATGTCCTTGCATGCTGCATTTCCCTGTTCGACTTTTATATGCACTTATTGTGGATTTCTATGATTGTTTTTGCTTGAAAGGTCCTTGAATGCTGCATTTTTTGTTCTACTATTATATCCACATATTGTAGATTTCTATCATTGTTTTTGCTTGAAAGGTCCTTGCATGCTGCATTTCCTGTTCGACTTTTATATCCACTTATTGTGGATTTCTATGATTGTTTTGCTTGAAATGTCCTTGCATGCGGCATTTCCTGTTCGACTTTTATATGCACTTATTGTGGATTTCTATGATTGTTTTTGCTTGAAAGGTCTTTGAATGCTGCATTTTCTGTTCGACTATTATATCCACATATTGTGGATTTCTATGATTGTTTTTCCTTGAAAGGTCCATGCATGCTGCATTTCCTGTTCGACTTTAATAATCCACTTATTGTGGATTTCTATGATTGTTTTTGCTTGAAAGGTCTTGCATGCCGCATTTCCTGTTCGACTTTTATATCCACTTATTGTGTATTTCTATGATTGTTTTTGCTTGAAAGGTCCTTGCATGCCGCATTTCCTGTTCGACTTTTATAATCCATTGATTGTGGATTTCTATGATTTTTTTTTGCTTGAAAGGTCCTTGAATGCCGCATTTCGTGTTCGACTTTTATATCCACTTATTGTGTATTTCTATGATTGTTTTTGCTTGAAAGGTCCTTGAATGCTGCATTTTTTGTTCGACTATTATATCCAAATATTGTGGATTTCTATGATTGTTTTGCTTGAAAGGTCCTTGCATGCTGCATTTTCTATTCGATTATTATATGCACTTATTGTGGATTTCTATGATTGTTTATGCTTGAAAGGTCCTTGCATGCTGCATTTCCTGTTCGACTTTTATATCCACTTATTGTGGATTTCTATGATTGTTTTTGCTTGAAAGATCCTTGCATGCTGCATTTCCTGTTCGACTATTATATGCACTTATTGTGGATTTCTATGACTGTTTTGCTTGAAAGGTCCTTGCATGCTGCATTTCCTGTTCGACTTTTATAATTATGCACTTATTGTGGATTTGTATGATTGTTTTTGCTTGAAAGGTCCTTGATTATTGCATTTCCTGTTCGACTTTTATAATCCACTTATTGTGGATTTCTATGATTGTTTTTGCTTGAAAGGTCCTTAAATACTGCATTTCCTGTTCGGCTATTATATGCACCTATTATATCCACTTATTGTGGATTTCTATGATTGTTTTTGCTTGAAAGGTCTTTGAATGCTGCATTTTCTGTTCGACTATTATATCCACATATTGTGGATTTCTATGATTGTTTTTGCTTGAAAGGTCCATGCATGCTGCATTTCCTGTTCGACTTTTATAATCCACTTATTGTCGATTTCTATGATTGTTTTTGCTTTAAAAGATCCTTGCATGCTGCATTTCCTGTTCGACTATTATATGCACTTATTGTGGAATTCTATGATTGTTTTTGCTTGAAAGGTACTTGCATGTCGCATTTCCTGTTCGACTTTTATATCCACTTATTGTGGATTTCTATGATTGTTTTGCTTGAAATGTCCTTGCATGCTGCATTTCCTGTTCGACTTTTATATGCACTTATTGTGGATTTCTATGATTGATTTTGCTTGAAAGGTCCTTGAATGCTGCATTTTTTGTTCGACTTTTATATCCATATATTAAGGATTTCTATGATTGTTTTGCTTGAAAGATCCTTGCATGCTGCATTTTCTATTCGATTATTATATGCACTTATTGTGGATTTCTATGATTTTTTATGCTTGAAAGGTCCTTGCATGCTGCATTCCTGTTCGACTTTTATATCCACTTATTGTGAATTTCTATGATTGTTTTTGCTTGAAAGATCCTTGCATGCTGCATTTCCTGTTCGACTATTATATGCACTTCTTGTGGATTTCTATGACTGATTTTGCTTGAAAGGTCCTTGCATACTGCATTTCCTGTTCGACTCTTTATAATTATGCACTTATTGTGGATTTGTATGATTGTTTTTGCTTGAAAGGTCTTGATTATTGCATTTCCTGTTCGACTTTTATAATCCACTTATTGTGGATTTCTATGATTGTTTTTGCTTGAAAGGTCCTTAAATACTGCATTTCCTGTTCGGCTATTATATGCACCTATTATATCCACTTATTGTGGATTTCTATGATTGTTTTTGCTTGAAAGGTCTTTGAATGCTGCATTTTCTGTTCGACTATTATATCCACATATTGTGGATTTCTATGATTGTTTTTGCTTGAAAGGTCCATGAATGCTGCATTTCCTGTTCGACTTTTATAATCCACTTATTGTGGATTTCTATGATTGTTTTTGCTTGAAAGATTCTTACATGCTGCATTTCCTGTTTGACTATTATATGCACTTATTGTGGAATTCTATGATTGTTTTTGCTTGAAAGGTCCCTTGCATGTCGCATTTCCTGTTCGACTTTTATATCCACTTATTGTGGATTTCTATGATTGTTTTGCTTGAAATGTCCTTGCATGCTGCATTTCCTGTTCGACTTTTATATGCACTTATTGTGGATTTCTATGATTGTTTTTGCTTGAAAGGTCCTTGAGTGCTGCATTTTTTGTTCGACTATTATATCCACATATTGTGGATTTCTATCATTGTTTTTGCTTGAAAGGTCCTTGCATGCTGCATTTCCTGTTCGACTTTTTATATCCACTTATTGTGGATTTCTTATGATTGTTTGCTTGAAATGTCCTTGCATGCGGCATTTCCTGTTCGACTTTTATATGCACTTATTGTGGATTTCTATGATTGTTTTTGCTTGAAAGGTCTTTGAATGCTGCATTTTCTGTTCGACTATTATATCCACATATTGTGATTTCTATGATTGTTTTTGCTTGAAAGGTCCATGCATGCTGCATTTCCTGTTCGACTTTTATAATCCACTTATTGTGGATTTCTATGATTGTTTATGCTTAAAAGGTCCTTGCATGCTGCATTTCCTGTTCGACTTTTATTTCACCTTATTGTGGATTTCTATGATTGTTTTGCTTGAAATGTCCTTGCATGCTGCATTTCGTGTTCGACTTTTATATCCACTTATTGTGTATTTCTATGATTGTTTTTGCTTGAAAGGTCCTTGCATGCTGCATTCATGTTCGACTTTTATAATCCACTTATTGTGGATTTCTATGATTGTTTTTCCTTGAAAGGTCCTTGCATGCCGCATTTCCTGTTCGACTTTTATTTCCACTTATTGTGTATTTCTATGATTGTTTATGCTTGAAAGGTCCTTGCATGCTGCATTTCATGTTCGACTTTTATAATCCACTTATTGTGGATTTCTATGATTGTTTTTCCTTGAAAGGTCCTTGCATGCCGCATTTCCTGTTCGACTTTTATTTCCACTTATTGTGTATTTCTATGATTGTTTTGCTTGAAAGGTCCTTGCATGCTGCATTTTCTATTCGATTATTATATGCACTTATTGTGGATTTCTATGATTGTTTATGCTTGAAAGGTCCTTGCATGCTGCATTTCCTGTTCGACTTTTATATCCACTTATTGTGGATTTCTATGATTGTTTTTGCTTGAAAGATCCTTGCATGCTGCATTTCCTGTTCGACTATTATATGCACTTATTGTGGAATTCTATGATTGTTTTGCTTGAAATATCCTTGCATGCTGCATTTCCTGTTCGACTTTTATATGCACTTATTGTGGATTTCTATGATTGATTTTGCTTGAAAGGTCCTTGAATGCTGCATTTTTTGTTCGACTATTATATCCACATATTAAGGATTTCTATGATTGTTTTGCTTGAAAGGTCCTTGCATGCTGCATTTTCTATTCGATTTTTATATGCACTTATTGTGGATTTCTATGATTGTTTATGCTTGAAAGGTCCTTGCATGCTGCATTTCCTGTTCGACTTTTATATCCACTTATTGTGGATTTCTATGATTGTTTTTGCTTGAAAGATCCTTGCATGCTGCATTTCCTGTTCGACTATTATATGCACTTATTGTGGAATTCTATGATTGTTTTTGCTTGAAAGGTCCTTGCATGCAGCATTTCCTGTTCGACTTTTATATCCACTTATTGTGGATTTCTATGATTGTTTTGCTTGAAATGTCCTTGCATGCGGCATTTCCTGTTCGACTTTTATATGCACTTATTGTGGATTTCTATGATTGTTTTTGCTTGAAAGTCCTTGCATGCTGCATTTCCTATTCGACTTTTATATCCACTTATTGAATGCTGCATTTCCTGTTCGACTTTTATATCCACTTATTGTGGATTTCTATGATTGTTTTTGCTTGAAAGGTCCTGGTATGCTGCATTTCCTGTTCGACTTTTATAATCCATTTATTGTGGATTTCTATGATTGTTTTTGCTTGAAAGGTCCTTGAATGCCGCATTTCGTGTTCGACTTTTATATCCACTTATTGTGTATTTCTATGATTGTTTTTGCTTGAAAGGTCCTTGCATGCTGCATTTCCTGTTCGACTTTTATAATCCACTTATTGTGGATTTCTATGATTGTTTTTCCTTGAAAGGTCCTTGCATGCCGCATTTCCTGTTCGACTTTTATAATCCACTTATTGTGGATTTCTATGATTGTTTTTCCTTGAAAGGTCCTTGCATGCCGCATTTCCTGTTCGACTTTTATATCCACTTATTGTGGATTTCTATGATTGTTTTTGCTTGAAAGGTCCTTGCATGCTGCATTTCCTGTTCGACTTTTATAATCCACTTATTGTGGATTTCTATGATTGTTTTGCTTGAAAGGTCCTTGCATGCTGCATTTCCTATCGACTTTTATATCCACTTATTGAATGCTGCATTTCCTGTTCGACTATTATATCCACTTATTGTGGATTTCTATGATTGTTTTTGCTTGAAAGGTCCTTGCATTCTGCATTTCCTATTCGACTTTTATATCCACTTATTGAATGCTGCATTTCCTGTTCGACTATTATATCCACTTATTGTGGATTTCTATGATTGTTTTTGCTTGAAAGGTCCTTGAATGCTGCATTTCCTGTTCGACCTTTATATGCACTTATTGTGGATTTCTATGATTGTTTTTGCTTGAAAGGTCCTTGCATGCTGCATTTCCTATTCGACTTTTATATCCACTTATTGAATGCTGCATTTCCTGTTCGACTATTATATCCACTTATTGTGGATTTCTATGATTGTTTTTGCTTGAAAGGTCCTTGAATGCTGCATTTCCTGTTCTACTTTTATATCCACTTATTGTTGATTTCTATGATTGTTTTTGCTTGAAAGGTCCTTGCATGCCGCATTTCCTGTTCTACTTTTATATCCACTTATTGTGGATTTCTATGATTGTTTTTGCTTGAAAGGTCTTTGCATGCTGCATTTCCTGTTCGACTTTTATAATCCACTTATTGTGGATTTCTATGACTGTTTTTGCTTGTAAGGTCCTTGTATGCTGCATTTCCTGTTCGACTTTTATAATCCACTTATTGTGTATTTCTATGATTGTTTTGCTTGAAAGGTCCTTGAATGCTACAGTTCCTGTTCGACTTTTGTATCTACTTTGATGTCACTGATATATACCTTTTGACAAATCTGGGGGTAGCATTGGCTCAGAAGTTTGGCGCTCGCCTCAGAAACTTAAGGTCCTGGTTTAAAACCCCGGTAGCGAATTTAATTAGGAATCATCCATCTACTGACCAATATACGACTATAATTTTCTTTCATTTCACTTAGCATCGTCTTTTTATGGCAACCTGCATTTTGACGTGTGTTTTTAAAGGTTGAACACAACCATTCTACTTGAAACATTTTATACATTGGATTACTTGTAATTAATGACTTGTGACTAATGACTTGTGATTAATGACTTGTGACTAATTACTAGTGATTTGTGACTAATGACTTGTGACTAGTGACTTATGACTTATGACTTGTGACTTATGACTTGTGACTAATGAATTATGACTTGTGACTTATGTATTGTGACTAGTGACTAGTGACTTGTGACTTGTGACTAATGACTTGTGACTAATGAATTGTGACTAATGAATAATGACTTGTGACTTATGTCTTGTGACTAGTGACTAGTGACTTGTGACTTATTACTTGTGAATAATGACTTGTGACTAATGACTAGTGACTAATGACTTGTGACTAATGATTTAATGACTTGTGACTTATTATGTATGTCTTGTGACTTGTGACTAATGACTTGTGACTTATGAATAATGACTTGTGACTAATGACTTATGACTTATGACTAATGACTTGTGACTAGTGACTAGTGATTTGTGATTAATGACTTGTGACTTATTGCTTGTCGCTGTTGTATTCTTGGGTAAACTTATGCTAAAATTACTATGTTATAAGTATAAACTAAGACAAGTATAACATGTATATACATACTCCTTAATACTCTCATCCTATCTCATACCCACATGTCTAAAGCTTTTTATTTGTACAGTGGATATTTTAACGACTTAAACTATTTTGTATTGTACACCAAATTCTGAAAATAAAGATAAATTACATAGTGCTGTCTGCAGATAAATATTCAAAATAAGCACTGAATTGATCTTGACTCAATTCACCAATATTACCAACATTAGGCAATGATGCATTGGACGCCTGATTTCTTTTTGTTCATACTGCAAAGTGTTTTTGGACCCATAACAAATTCCTTAGGCAGATCTAACTCGCGGTTTAACACTTAGAACCTTTGTTTCCCACAATATCATGAACCTCAACTGCGTTTGTTTCAATGTTATCCACAGCAACATTATAGCTAGAACTGATGCCGAAAGAAAAGAGTGTTTGCTATCAATAATAACTGACGCCCTGTATCCACCAGGACACAGAATGTATGCTAAACATTACTCCCGCAGCAACAATATCAAAGTATAACAACAGTTTAAGCATGTATATATATATAATATATATATAGGGTCATACTAACCTGGTGAGTTTAAGTATGTACATATATAGGGTCATAATAACCTGGTAAGTTTATGTATGTATATATATAGGGTCATAATAACCTGGTGAGTTTAAATATGTATATATATATATATATATATAGGGTCATAATAACCTGGTGAGTTTAAGTATGTATTTATATAGGGTCATAATAACCTGGTGAGTTTAAGTATGAATATATATATATAGGGTCATATAAACCTGGTGAGTTTATGTATGTATATATATATATATATATAGGGTCATACTAACCTGGTGAGTTTAAGTATGTATATAAATAGGGTCATAATAACGTGGTGAGTTTATGTATGTATATATATAGGGTCATAATAACCTGGTGAGTTTAAGTATGTATATATATAAGGTGAGTTTAAGAAGTCGACACCTTATTCTGAAAGGCAAATATATTATACCTATGTGTTGCATTGATGCTTTAAATTATTATATAGGGATTGTGTAGCTTTAAGCTACTATAGCTGCACATATATAAGGTTAGTGGGCGTGTACCTAACTCAAATGGGTCTTACGCTTGGTTTACTACCAAATGTGTGAAACAAGGCCGAAAACCCGTATATAAGAGGAGAAACATCATGTTTAAACCGTCGTTCTTTGTAGCAACATCGATAACAAAAAAACAAAAAAACTGTTCTTATCAACATATCGATAAACGTGAATTTAGGCTTAACTTCTTAGTTTAATTTAATTGAAACTTATTTATTTTATATCGATTGTAACGAAAGCTCTTTGAATTTATTTGAATCACTCTCGATGTCTTCATGGGTAGAACCAGTACAAAGCAATAAAGTGTCTTGCTCAGTGACACAACGCATATGGCAATGGCGGGGATCGAACCCACGACTTTTCCATCATGGTGGGTCCAACGCTTTACACTAGACCACAGCGCTTGACTTCTTCATTGTAAACTCATGTTACAGTCAGATGTATGGAAGGCCAAATTAACATAAACTCAATTAAGTGAACCTCTCTTGAATTGTATAGAGGTCTAATGCAGTTGAAGAGAGGTCTAATTCAATTAAGGAGAGGTTCAGTTCAATAGGGACGTACCATCCCCACCCCCTATTCAGGGCAAATTTAGCCCCCCCCCCCACCCCCCAACCCCATTCAGGGCAAATTTAGAGAGTATTCAGTACCCACGGCCCGGGTTAAAATAGTATTCAGTTCTCGGGTTATCCATGTTAAATAGTATTCAATACTCGGGTCTAAAATTAAGGAGTATTCAGTACTCAGTTCCAACTGAATCTGTAAATTGAAGAAGATATGTACACTTCACTATAATTAAACCTCTCTTCAATTGAAGTTGATCTCTTTTCAATTGATTGAACATATATTCAATAGATCTCTTCAACTGAATTGAACATCTCTTCAGTTGAATTAGACCTCTCTTTAAATCAGCGACAAGCGTTATGATAAACCCGCGCTTTCAATAAACGGTTTCTCACCCGTTTCGGGTTCTGTTTTCAGACGTCGCTAAAGCTGATGTTGGATTTGAAGAAAAAAAAATGTTCCAAGTTAAAATGTCCTTGTTCATTAAACAGAAAAGAGTTATGTTTTGAAATACTTACCCATTTCATCCATAATTGTAACATTTTCCGCCATGTTCTTGATTTAGTTTCTAAAACACAAACAGTTGTTTCAGAGTTCGTGCCTTGTATATGTAGATCTAGGGAGCATTAATAATTTCATTTTATTATTTCTTCGCTCGTCTAGAATTATATCTCTCTTCAATAGAAGTATACCCTCTCTTTAATTGAATTGAATATCTGTTTAATCGACTTAGACGGAGGTTCAATTCAACTGCAATTGAAGAGAGGTCTAATTCAATTGATGAGATGTTAAATTCAACTGAAGGGAGGTACAATTCCAATACTAAATTGAATTAGACCGCTCTTCAAATGAACTAAACCTCTCTTCAATTGAATTAGATTTTTCGTCAATTGAATTAGACCTTTCTTCAAAAATTTGAAGAGATGTTCAATTGAATGAGTTTATGTTAATGTGGCGTTCCATAGATATGGCAGGCAGCATAATCGAACTACGATTGCTCAATAAAATATAAAAATGGCAAAGCCAGCGCATATGCTGATGGATTACCTCGACCACACGACATCAACACAGAAGATGATATTACGCCTTCTGTTCTGAAGGCTGGTTGTGCTGCTTCTCTATCAAACGTTGAAGAGTGCCCGAGTGTCCAGAGTCTAGTTACATAGGACACGATAGAGGATACCTTACCTGATCATCCGGTTTCAGACGAAGATCCGCGAGGAGAACTTATCGAAGCATCTGTCATATGTTTAAACGATTGGCGCAAAGTGCAGAAGAATGGTTCCATTATCACCTACCTGAAAAAAGGTACTCGACCGACAGTTACCGACAGCAGATCCATAAATTCTTCGATATAAGTTATACTTATCTGTGAGAGTGGGATAAACTCATGCTGCGAAAAGTCGTGTTATATCGACAATACGCCTTCAATGGGCATACTTACCAACAGTTAGTTAAACCTACCTGCCTTCGAGTCGACGTTTGAAGAGACCTGCATGGCAATTTTGGACACCACGGACACGATATAACCTCATTGCTGTATAAACAAAGATGGATGGGGTGGGGTATGTCGGGCGGTTGGGGTGTGAAGTGGGGTGGGGTAGTCTCATAACAGAAAATTGAATTTGATGATCACCGATCACCACACCATCACATACGGAAGTTAATATTTGTATTAAAAGAGGTATGCGATGACCGGACAATTTGTGAACCCTATGAAGACTAAATCCTCAAAGGACTGTGCGTTTAATTCAGATGCCTTAAATAGGT
This sequence comes from Cyrtodaria siliqua, assembly GCA_037043455.1. Classification (NCBI taxonomy): domain Eukaryota; kingdom Metazoa; phylum Mollusca; class Bivalvia; order Adapedonta; family Hiatellidae; genus Cyrtodaria; species Cyrtodaria siliqua. Next base: position 12,584 of record JAWPHD010022086.1, read on the forward strand.
TTTTATTCGTCTATTGTTAACTGACTGTGAATCATACAGTTGACGATAAACGTGCTTTGCAACTTGAATTCTTAGAGAACTCGTCTAAAAAACTTGAATGGTATAAACACATATTTTGGAATGTTCAAAGGTTACCGTTTCGCTTGTGGATTTGACGTTTTCGTAGATCAGTCTACTCAGTTTGTGTCATGGTGTAGTGGCGCACCTCCCCTTTTGGGTAGATTCGATTAAGAAATGTGGTTGCCATGGTAACAAAACTTGTAAAAAATCTCTAAAAAATGCTTCGCGATAACTCAAGAACAGCTGGCACTACAAACTCGAAACTTGGCAGGAATGTTTGTGTCATGGTCGTTGAAGGGGGGCATATGTGTTTTACAAACAACTTGTTATATTTTTGTGTTGCTGGTTTTGCTTCTTTTCTCGTTACATTTAAAAAAGTAAGTATAAAAGTCGAACAGGAAATGCAGCTTTCACAGAACACAGTAAACCCAAAAACACGCAAAGAGACCAACAAGAATGACAATAGTAATAATAAAGGCATATGACGTCACAAACACAAAAAAAGTTGACAGTAGGGCTACCGCCTTGGAACGGTCAGTGGGGAAAAGGCCGCTGGGGGTTTAAACCAGGTTCTAGGGTGCACCAAACCTCACACTTACCCTACTGTCATCCCAATTAAACGGGACAGTGTAAATAAAGAAATCCCCGCCATGAACTATTCTCTAACCAAAAAGGCAGCCATTTATTGGCAATATAAGTGAAACACAAAAATGCTCGTGTATATTTAAATACAAAACACAATAGTCTAGAAAGCCACAAAGAAGGTACTCGATGACTTGGCAGAAGCCAGAGCAACAAGAGAATAAACCATTGAGGGCACGACAGGACAAGATCGCAGACAAACATCAAATGTCACCTTCCTTTTGGGCTTCAGGTAGACGGCACCATAGGATCCTAAGTATGTCCGGTCATCGTACAACAATTAAAGAGGAAAGCATAGTGGTGAACTGCAAATGGGTCCACCACCAAGCATGCAGTACGTTGCAAAATGATAGGGTCATAACCTCGTTTGATAAACCTATTAACAAGTTTAACAAAGATAGTATGAAAGTGATCATGACCAAGAATCTTACGAAGTTTGTAAATCACATCACCGATGGGGTGAGCATTTCTATAGGTAACTGTAAATCACTGTTAGTCGTGCAATTTCATGAGAACATTATGATATTCAATTTTGATTGAGATTATGAGGCCCACCCAATAAAGCTTTTTTGTGTGCAGTAAAATATATACACACAACATCTAATGCTTTGCTATCATTCTTGTTCTAGAAACAATAAAGAAATATCAGACAAGTTTTGTATTTAAACTAGCAAAATTATGAATATGCTTTTCTAAATTACAAAGTTGTGTTTAGCTTTTCTTACCCAAGACAATATCTAATATAGCAATTTAACACAAAGAAAAAACTACAAGCGGGCCTCAATTTATATACCTGAGTTGATCGGTCATGGAGCATGCAGTCAGTATATAAACAAGACTCCCGTGCTTTTTCAATGACCAAGTAGCGATGGGAAATATTAGGAAAATATGTCCTTAATTAAAGCTGTACAGTCCCTATTTTAAGTGGTAATAACTCATGAATATGAATGAGTCACGTGTGAAGTAGTTTCAAATCGACGAACACCCCAAAAGTCGGTATATAAGGAGAAATCGATACGTAAAATTTCACATTTTTATTTAGCCTCCGTACAGGTAACATCGATAAATATACGGCTCCAGAATATATGTGATAAAAAAATAGTTTCCCGGAACGGGATTTGAACCACAGCCTTGCACTTGTAAGATTTGAAAGATGTACGCTGAACCTTTAGACCATTGCTATTTATTGGTATTTTGCAGCATTTTTAACACTAAATAGGCATTACGTAATAACAAGAGCACACACAAACTCATCAAGCGCTAAATAACAAGTCGAGATATGGTTGATTTGAGGCGAAATATTAGTTTCATATTGATAAGATACAGTATTACACCAGGCAATGTTAATTTACACGTGCGAAACAATGGACTGCATATTTATTGATCCATCATTAGTTGCGTTCAAATATGTTAAGTTATTTTGCCTCATAATATATGGTAGTTAGTATACTATTTTCTCAAGTAGCGTTGTAGTTCAGTGGTTAGAGCACAGGACTTGAAATCAGAAGGTCGTGTGTTCGAGCCCCGAAAAAAGCAAACTTTTTTTTTTGTAAAAATTACTGTTACCTGTGTATAGGTACGATGTGCACTGGTCGATGTATATACAGTAAATGATTTCCTTCGCTATATTTGCTCGCTTAAATACCCGATTTCGACATGAGCTGGTGAACATGAAGTTACACATGAAGACACGCCTACAAAGAAGAAATCGATTGATATAGGGACTCTGTAGCTTTAAGTACTTAAAGACACATTTCGAGCCTATTGTATTTGGGTTGTTGGGGGTGGTTGGGGGGAGGGGGGCGGGGGGTGGGGGTATATAGGGGTCGTGGGGGAGAGAATTTCTATAGGTAACTGTAAATCGCTGTTAGAAATACATTTGCACAAGGAACATGAGATTATTAGTTTTTTGTCAAAGGATGAGGCCCGTCACATAAAGAGCGTATAATAATGTAGTAAAAATTATAACCGTTTTGCATTTGATGTGCACTTGTATATATATTAAAACAACTATGTATAGATGGATTTTCTTAAAAGACCCGTGTTAACAATTAATAGTTTTTGTATTTTTAGCACAATAAACTCTATTATCAGTTATTTCCCTGCCATGTTTTAGTAAATCTCAAATGCAAGAAACTCATCAGGACTTCAAAATTCAAAAATCGTTGTCATCTGTCAGTGTTTTTGATCACCTGAGCCGAAGGCTCAATGTGATGTTTTGGAATCACTCTTCGTCCGTCATCCGTCCATTGTCTGTCCGTCATCGTCTTTATCTTTTGCTTCTGACGACTCTTTCTCAGAAACCGCTTGTCGGAATTCAACCAAATCTTATATGAATTCATTAAACTGGATTTTATAGTTGCACCAACAGCTAAGGTCATTTGGCGACATTCCAGCTTTTTATTGGTGGAGGAAGACCTCAGGTGCATGGGGAATCGAACCCACAGCGGTGAGGGACATGTGATTTCAAGTCTCAGAGACCACTCGACCATGGACGACCACGGACGACCCCAAGATTATGTGAAACATCATTATATGTTTGTTCGAATGGTGCACCTGAGGTCATAAATGCACCCGCAATGGGGCTTATCAGTTTCATTTAACAAATCTTAAAAAATCTTCTGCAAAAATACAAGATATAGAGCTGTGATATTTTGCATGTAACATCGTCTTATGGTCCTCTAACTAGTTTGTTCTAATGGTGTACCTGAGGTCAAATTTGGACCCGCCCCAGTGTCCTAATCATTCACACGAGCTTTAATCAAGCACACGTTTTGAGTTATGCTCCGGACAAAAAGTGTGACGCACGGACGCAAGGACGGACGGAAAAAGCGGAGACTATATGCTCCCCCATAATAAACAATCTAGTGTTTTTAGTTACAATATATTTTATATCAAAAACTAAGGTAATAGTAAATGAAAAGAAAAAAAACTGTGATGGGGCCTCAATATAATGTCTCTGTGGTAATCAGTCAGCGAGAAGTAAGCAGTTAAAAAGCATGCTATCCATGATTTTTCAACGACTACATTCAGTTGGGAAATGTGTCTTTAAAGCCTAATTTTATCAAGAACGTAGCCTGAATTTTTAATAGACCCACAGAGTTTTCATAAGCTTTAGCATACTATTGTTTAACGTGTCTCTTTAACGGCAGTAAGACAAGATGTTAAAAGTTTGGAGATATTTGTAGTGGTGCAAAAACTAGAATTGGAAATAAAACGGGCTTTATATGGTTGTTTGTGTAATTTAGGAATCCAGTACATCACTGGAAGTCTTGTTTGCTTTTCGTCTACTCCAGCCTTGAAAATCTTGAGTGGTATGTGTCGAAACAACATCAACTTCAGTAGATTGCAGTGGAGTATTAGTATTCCCGAATATCTGAGATAAAACATTGACGTAATGGAGGCGTCAAACAATAATTATATTATCAGCTGCTTTATCAGCAGAACTAAAACAAACTTTTTATGAAATTCCTGGATTCCCGATTTTAATTACGAAATAAAAACCTATGTCTAGTGGAAGTAGGGAGGGGTAAGCCGTATAGAAGTTAATACGGGTATCTATGATGTTAAAAATAGTATTTTTCCAAGTAGAAAGGGAGTTAGGGTCCGCATGTTCTTTACGACACCATTTAATACTAAAATCCTCAATGGAATGGGCGATCTGACCACGACATGCATTAAAATCAATCACAGAAAGCAATCTATACTTCGGACCTGCCGAATACATTTATCTATAATATCAAAATTACGAGTAATGACATGACCGGCCGGAGCATACCACAATTTAGATGTTCTACACACGCATTCCTTAGGAGTGTTATTTACTATATCAAGGTCAGACACTATTGTGTTGTAGTTGAAAATCATACTTCTAATTATTTTTTTGTTCTGAAAACAAATTATAGGATTTTCGGATTTTTTGAAATATTTAGGTATAGAATCAACAACACTATTATCTCGAAAAATACTTGGTATATCAATAAAATCAATGCCCTTATTAAGATAAAGTATTTTTAGAAAATGTCTGACGTGATCAGACTCCTTGTCAATATGGGGTCGGAGAACATACTGCGTAAAGCTTTGAAGTTATACAAAGGATCTGTTAGAAAGAACAAATTGTCTGCTTCCTCGTCGATCAGCTTAAGTGAAGAAATGGGTAGAGAGGTGAGACAAGAAAGCATCGAGTGTTTTCCAGACTGTTTAAATCAGCGACTGATATAGTAATAACTTGATTTCCTTCGATGTTACCATTACGTCTACAACCATGAGACCTAGATTTACGCTTTCGACTGGAAAATATAGCAAAAATGTCAATATAAGGCTCTTTTGAAATATTTCCTTGTTGATAAATAGTATCATTAAGGCCCAGTGGAAATGGTGTCTGCAAGTTTTTCATCCCCTTTAGTTCTGCTATATGTCTAGCTTTTATTTTTAAAGTGTTTGGTTGCATCATTATCATAAATTACAGGTTGAACATTGACGCTACTAAAACTATGACCTGCCTGACGAAAGTGTTGGTACAGGTAATTCTTTAACTTTTTGGGATTGCTTGCATTATATTCATGCTCACGGAATCAAACTTTTAAGGAAACTTTTTCATATTGAATACCACAACGTGGTGCATTTCAAGTCAAAAAATAAATGACGTGAGAAGTGCGTCAATCAACATTTGCAGCCAGGCATATAACAAATGTTCTACCCTTAACAATTGATTTGATGGTGGACTTGCAAGATAAATGATTGCAACAAATGCACCTCTTAGCATTGCACTTACTTACAGAAGGAAACACTCTGCATCTAGATTGAATCAAACGATGTCTGGATGGAGACGTTACGTGATATTTTCTGAAAACTGGCGATTCTAGAGCGTTAAAGGAACTTTTGAGCCATTATTAAAAATGCTGGTAAAATTATTGAAAGGAACATGGAATGAGGTTGCCGAATGAAGATTTAAAGGCGCAATACGCACACATGGCTTAGATCTAAGAAAAGTAAAGTTATTATGTGGAATTTTTATAGATGATGCAGAGTGTAACCGAAGAGGAGAAAGATTTATTTAAAGTGTTTTCGCCAAACGACTCATGTAAATTTAAATGTAATACCATTCTGTGAAAAGCCAAATAAGTGCCAATTAGCAGTCATTAGAAATGGGCCAAAATGTCGGTGAACACAAAACCTTCAACATGGTATATAGTAACACATGTGTTAAGGATGAAACTGGATCTGTGAAAATCATACAATCCCTGTGGGATGTAAAAATAACAATATTGAACAGAAATTGGGGGCTCGTCCGGTATAAAAACATTTTCGGTGTTTTAATCATTTATACATTGCTTATGGCAATAATAAAAAAAAAAAAAGTAATAAAAGCACAAAATTAATTATACATTTTGTACATTTTCATATTATAAAGAGTGAAACCAGCTACAATCAAAATGGTTTTTGAACTTGAGAGATTTGTTGCTACGCCTACTCAGGAAGAGTTTCATTCACTTAAAAAAGATGAATTGCTCTTGCTTGCAAAACATTATAAGTTATCGAAATGTAAATATTCTATGAGAAAATCTGAGATTAAAAATATGTTGGTGCAATTGTTGGTTGATGTAGAATTTTTTGGAGAGGAATCATTAAATTTATTGGTGAAAACAGAATATGATTTAAAATGAAAAGAAATTGAATTACAAAACAGAAAAGAAATAGAATTGGAAAAATTGAAAATAGAAAAAGAAATTAAGGAAAATGAAGCAAAAGAGCGAGAAAAAATTGAAATTAGAGAAAATGCAATTGCAAGAAGAACATTTGAATTAGAGATGCGGAAAATAGATTTGGCAAGCAAGGCAAGTTCACCTTCACCACCACTCTCCCACTCATCTGCTTTTAATGTTACTAAACATATTAGATTAGTACCGCCTTTTCAAGAAAAGGAAGTTGACAAATATTTTCTTCATTTTGAGAAAATTGCTGCGATACTGTCAAAGAAGTGATTTTGAAAGCTTATGAATTGGTACCAGTGGCATATAGGCAAACTATTAGAAATTGCAAGAAAGAGAGCGATCAAACACATGTTGAATTTGATAGAACCAAAGAACAATTATTTGATAGATGGCGTGCATTCATGAAAATTGAGCACAATCATCATAAGTTAAGGTAACTTATTTTAATTGAAGAGTTCAAGAAGTGTATTAACAATGATGTTAAAACCTATTTAGATGAGCAAAAGGCTGAAGCTTTGGAAGATGATGCACGTTTGGCGAACGTATTCGCTAACTCAAAAGGTTTCTTTTATTCACAAATCAAGCCCTCAGCAGCATTTCCATTTAAAAAACCCTCTCACTCGTACGGCAATACTTCCAAATCTCAGTCCGGTACATTAAGTACTAGTACTTTTAAACATCAAGCATCTAATGAGAAGACTGATCAAAAATCCCTTTCTCAAATTACTTGCAATTATTCCGAAAAGAAAGGTCACCTCATTACTGAGTGCTTTACTTTGAAAAGGAAGCAACAACAAAAAGAAGGTGTACAACCTACTGGTCTCACCTCTTTAAGGTCTAAATCACAGTATTGTGTTGGAAACAATGCAATGTTTGAGGTCAAGAAATCACAGTTTGATTCCGTTATGGAGACTTATGAACCATTCATGTCTGAAGGTTCTATATCACTATTTGGTGATTCGACCAAGCCTATCCCTATTAAACTATTACATGACTCAGGAGTCTCTCAATCTCTTATATTAGCAGATACGCTGTCTTTTTCTGAGAAGAATTATTCTGGTACAAATATACTTTTTCAAGGGATAGAGTGCGGCTATTTGACTGTCCCTCTCCATAATATGTTTTTTCCATCATATTTGGTTACTGGACATGTGGCTGTGTGAATAAGATCTTCTTTGCCATTTGAAGGTGACCATTTGTTACTAGGCTACGACTTAGCTGGAGAAAAGTCGTGGTTAATCTACTTGTAATCCACTTGTATCTGGCAATCCATCTTTGGATCAATCCCAGGAATAGGAAATAACTGGTTTGTATCCGTCTTGTGCAGTTACTCGAGCTATGGCAAAAAGAGCCATTGAGAATGATCTTTCTTCTGACATTAACTTGGCTGATACTTTTATTGGTCAGTCTTATAATACAGAGATTAACAGCACATCTGTATCTCAGACGGATTACAGTGATAATAACATCCACTTACTAGATCATTCTCCTACTATTAGTTTGAATGACAAAGATCATGACAAACTATCGAGATCACAACTTATAAGTGAACAGCATAGAGATCATGAGATTTCTAGCTTATTTGATAGGGCCGTTAGTGAAGAAGAAGCTTCACAGAGTCCCATTTTGTTATTTTACTAAAAATGGCATCATGTTGAGAAAATGGAGACCACCTGATGTCCCCGCTGATGATGATAAATGGACTGTCAATTACCAAATTGTGGTTCCTAGTTCATATCGTCATAAAATTCTCAGTTTGACCCATGAAACTCTTATATATGGTCATTTAGGTGTCAATAAGACATATCACAATAGTTTGTGACATTTTTATTGGCCAAATCTTAAAAAGGATGGTTCACAATACTGTAGGTCTTGTCATACATGACAACTGGTAGGAAAACCCAATCAGAAGATTCCCAAAGCCCATCTTCAACATATTACTGCAGTTGATGAACCTTTCAGTAAAATAATCGAGGACTGTGTTAGCCCCTTGCATAAAACCAAGTCTGGTAATCAATAGCTGTTGACGATTATGTGTCCGTCAGCATGATTTCCTGAAGCTATTCCAATTAAGAATATTAAACGAAGTCTATTATGAAGACTCTGGTCAAGTTTTTCACATTAGTTGGCCTTCCAAAATATGTCCAGTCTTATCAAGGGTCAAATTTCATGTCTAGTATATTTCATCAGGATATGCATGCGTTAGGCCTTCGACAGTTTAAGTCTTTGTGTTATCATCCGGAGAGTCAATGTGCTCTAGAAATATTTCACCAGACACTGAAAAAAAATGATAAGGTCTTAGTGTTTTGACACTATCAAAGACTGGGATGAAGGTATCCACTTGTTGCTTTTCGCCGTTAGAGAGTCTGTTCAAGACTCTCTAGGTTTCAGTCCATTTGAACTAGTTTTTGATCACACTGTTCGTGGACCACTTAAGTTACTTAAAGAGAAAATTCTCTCAGAAGAATTCTCTTTTTTGAATCTTCTACAGTACGTGTCTTATTTTAGGCATAAACTGTCAAAAACGTGTGAGGTAGCTCATTCTAATCTCAAATCATCTTAATCAAAAATGAAAACATGGTATGATTTGACAGCTCAAGAAAGAAATTTCAAACCTGGTGATAAAGTTCATTGCGTTATTACCTATTCCTGGAAAGCCGTTACAAGCTAGGTATCACGGTCCTTATACAGTAGAGAAAAGGATCAGTGATTTAAATTATATTATCAATACTCCTGGAAGGCGACGTCAGCTTTGTCATATCAATATGTTTGTTAATAGAATACATTGACAGAGATAGCCTTTCTTCACACTTGAAAATTCCAGTGACAGATTACAGAATGAGAATAAACAGTTGGACAAAAATGATCCTGGCTTTCGAAATTACAAAACGGTGACATTTTGAGTCTTGACGAGAAACTGTAACATGTAGAACCGTCACAGTGACATGAACTGAAACAATTAATACATGAATATACTGAGCACTTATTTTCTGATGTTCCAAAAAGAACTCACAAAATATATCATGATGTCGATGTTGGAAATTCTACTCCAATAAAACAGCATCCTTATAGAATGAATCCTTCTAAACAACAATATCTCAAAGAAGAAATTCAATACTTATTGGACAATGATTTCATTGAACCAAGTAAAAGTGGCTGGAGTTCACCATGTATATTTGTGCCGAAACCGGATAATACATACCGGATGTGTACTGACTATATAAAAATCAACAGTGTAACAAAAAATGATTCATTTCCAATTCCACGAATGGATGACTGTATTGACAAACTTGGAAATGCAAAATACGTTACAAAAGTTGATCTCTTTGAAGGATTTTGGCAAGTTTCTCTCACAATAGAAAGAGCAAGAAGTTTCAGTATTTGTAACTCCAGATGGCCATACTGATGAGTGCACCCGTGCTTTCAGCACCAAATTTTGAATTGCTATTTAAATTAGCAGTTGATGCTAGCGACATTGGTGCTTAGGTGCAGTACTTCTGCAAGAAGACAACAATGGTGTTGATCATCCAGTGTATTACTTTTCGAAAAAGTTCAACAAGCATCAGAAAAATTATTCAACTATTGAAAAATAGTGTCTTTCACTCATTTTGGCATTACAACATTTTGAAGTGTATTTAACTTCATCTATTTCGCCAATAGTTATTTTCAGTAATCAGAATCCACTCACATTCATAAATAAAATGAAAAACAAAAATCAAAGATTAATGAGGTGGAGTTTGAAATTTCAAGACTTAGAGTACAGTATTGAAATTAGACATGTCCGAGGAAGAGATAATCTGATTGCGGATTCCTTTCTCGTGTTTAAGATAAAAAGCAGGAACGTGTTCGTGTAGTATGTCTATTAAATATTCCTGAAAAAAGGATTAAAACATTTCATTTTTTTCATGGTCAGTTTTGAATAAAATAAAAGAAAGAACTCTGTGGAAAAGCCTATGGAAACATGTCCAATAATGGTGTAGCCAATGTAACCAGTTGTACCTCGGTATAAGAAATCTTGCCTCTCCATGTGTACGCATGACTACAGAGAACTTGAACGATCTAGTGTCGTCTGGAAATGGTGAAATGCGATAACTTCACTTTTCGAAGCTACGAACTGCACACTTCAAACTCGTTCCTACCACTCACTTTTTATCGATTCCACTATAGACTCGATCCCATTCCAACATATTTAGCCCACTACATACCAAGTAGCCCTAGAAGTAAACAAAATCGTCTACATCGTCAAAGGGAACCAGCAGCAACCATACTCGTATTGATTCTCTTGGAAATAAGAAAAGCGATGATAAACCATACGCTGATCTCCCTAGCAAACAAAATCTACGCATATTAAAGTAACACAAGCGCCAAATTTCGCTATAAACCCGTTCTTCCAAACTCTACCCATGTGTTGAGGTCACATAATGATGCATATATGCTAATTAAAACTGTATATGTATCCACGGGTTCATAAAATACCCGCACATGAATATGTGTGAAATGAATTTAGAGTTGGTAACTTTTTATTCGAAGATTCAGTCAATAACAAAAAGGCGATGTCTTTGGCTGACCGTTTTTCATGTTTATATCGTATTTCTAGAGTTAGGATTTGCAATTATATGTCAGTTTTGGGACCAACGAGCCCAATTTAGGTGGCTTTGGAATAGAATACCGCTTAAGCCGGTGCTAGGGCGTGAGAAGTGTTGCTTCTTTCATTACTTCTCATGAACAGACTCAATAAAAACCGAGTCTGCTGCCTTTATTCTCTTAATTGTGTTTGTTGCTCTCAAAGGATCACCTTTATCAGTATTTATTAACATTCACAATAGCGTTCGTTTAGTGCAGTGTGGCGGCTGGAAAAAGTCTCCCCGTGCTACGAATCAGTAGTGTAATTTTTTACTGGTCCTTTGGGACCAACGAGCCCAATTTAGGTGGCTTTGAAGTAGAATACCGCTAAAGCCGGTGCTAGGGGGCGTGAGAAGTGTTGCTTCTTTCATTACTTCTCATGAACAGACTCAATAAAACCGAGTCTGCTGCTTTATTCTCTTAATTGTGTTTGTTGCTCTCAAAGGATCACCTTTATCAGTATTTATTTGTATATACCTTATCGTTCGTCGAATTTGAAGCGGTGTGCGTATGTTCTAAAATTAGCGTGCTGTTGGCGGGTGAGTGACTTTAAATGTTAACTGCAGAAGTATAAAAGAAAACAAATCTGAATTCATAACAGTAGTCCACTATATTAAACCTGACATCATATGTGGCACTGAATTCTGGCTAAAAGGGAAACAACCGGGTAAACTATACTCGCAAAATGCTATTAAAGATTCTGAAATATTCCCGGAAAATTAAAATATATAAAGAAATGATAGAGGCACGCGTTGGTTGGGGCGTCTTTGTCGCAGTACAGTCAAATATCACATCTATAGAGTGAATAACTACATCACAGATTGTGAGATAGAGTACGTTTAAAATTATTCTAAAATCCAAAAAAAAGAACTATTTAATGGTGCTTTCTCTATATGCCAATCCAGAATCTAAATGACCTTAAAATGTTCAGATTCATTGGACCTACTACATAGCTCAAAGCATAACATTTGATCGCCTTTACGGTGACTTCAATTGCCCGGACATATATTGGGATACATTTACAGTTCCAAAAAGCCCATACGTTCAGGACAGAAACGTCCAACAATACCTCCTAGATATAACAATAGATCATAATCTGCCAACCAACACGGGCAAGATAATATGTTTGTTCCTTGAAGAAATCACTTAAAAAGGAAATGCAGATTATACAAACATGCAGAAAAAAAGTGTAATGTGGGATAAATATAGACAGATTCTCTAAGAAGTGTAAAATATAATTGTGTCAAGCTGAGTGGGAACCACATAAACTGTGTAATCCAAGACGGCCTCGATAAGAACAACTCCAATCCATTCTGGAATTATGTAAAACCTAAACGCCAGGATAATATCGGCGTAGCACCTTTAAAGCTAAAAGGAAACTTAACAACAGACTCGAAAGGCGAAAGTGAATATTCTCATAGACCAATTTAAATCAGTCTACAAAAGACAACAGTAACTCTCAACCCAGAGTAAACCTTGACCGAGTAATACTGCAGCCCCACATATTATTATAACCACCAACGGAGTCTGCAAATTACTGAAGTCTATCAACGCTTCAAAAGCCGTAGGACCGGATGGAATCCCAAATATTGTCCTCAAAACATGTGCAGATGAACTATGCATAGGATTTGGAACTATTTGCCAAACATCCATAGACACTGGTAAACTACCACAAGACTGGAGTAATGCCAACGTTACACCAGTTTTCAAAAAGGTGATAGACACGCAGCTGAGAACTATAGACCAGTCTCCTTGACTTTTGTATCCTGTAAGTTACTTGAATACATTGTCTGTAGACATTTTGCTTAAGCATTTGGAGAATATAATATACTAACTAAACTCAACCACGGATTTAGGTCAGGCTTCTCTACAGAATCTCAACTACTTACAACTACGCATGACCTATTGAAACCCTGTGATAAAAACATCCAAGTGGACGTAGCTATACTAAACTTTTCAAAAGCATTTGATACTGTCCCCCCACGATAAACTTTTACATCAAATGAACACATATGGAATTAGTGGTTCGACGCACGTGTGGCTGTCTTCCTTTCTGAAAGACCGACAAGTAAATGTAGTTGTGGAATGGGAGCACCCGGAGTGTGTGCACGTCGTGGACTCAGGAGTACCCCCAAGGGACTGTCCTAGACCCCTTGATGTTTTTATGTCACATCAATGATCTCACAGACTCCGCCCTCTCACAAGTCCGCCTATTCCCAGATGACTGCCTCTTATATCGGCCAGTCAAGACAGACAACGACCATGTTACTCTACAAAAAAGACTTACAAGAACTTGAAACCTGGGCACATAAATGGAGAATGAGATTTAATGCTAAAAAAGTGTTACGTTATGAGCATAAACAACAAGTCTTCTCGCTTCTACCAGCTTGATAACACCATACTTCAACAAGTAGAATCCATCTAACAATATCTGATGAACATGAAGAGTACCAATTAGGAACTTTAGCAAAAAAGCAAATTCTACACTTGGCTTCCTACAGAGAAACCTTAAACATTGCTCTATGGAGTGTAAGCGATAAGCATATATATCTTTAATACGTTCCACTTTGGAATCTGGGATCCATATCTACAACAAGACATTAACGCTTTTGAGAAACCC
>JAWPHD010022087.1:0-26242 GCA_037043455.1 Cyrtodaria siliqua
AAGCGATCTTTGACTCATGTTATGTGTTTTATCAGCACATTTCATGTTTTCATATAAAGGTAGGGTAACTCTCAAAAGATGTAACAATTTAAACAAAAAATAAATGTTTTACAAACTATGGGTCAAAACAAAATACTTATCATATATCTTTTCTAAAATATATTTAAAATAAGTAAGTTAGTTAAGATACAAAATTTTACAAAATAGCAATTTTGTTCAGTGTAAACTGTTCACTGTTACCATGTGTAATTATAAGATTGCGTTATCAAAGTAAAAAATGTAAAGGAACTGTTGCTACCTTACCATTAGCAATAATGAAAACAATAATAATTAAAATTGATAAAAAATAAAAATAAAAAAGAGAAAGAATGAAATCAGCAGTCTTGAACCCTATCTTCCTCGGCATTAACACGACGAGGCTTGTGAATGTAATGTCAGTAGACTGGTTTACGAAAACGTCATTTTAGCAAGTGTAATGGTAACCTTTCAACATTACAAAATATGTGTTTATATCATTCAAGTTTTTCAGACGAGTTCTCCAGGAATTCAAGTTGTAAAGCTTGCTTATCGACACTTACATGAGCCACAGTCTGTTAACCATAGACAGATATAAAAGCCATATAAGGGTTAGCTGCCTTCGGCAGCTGAATAAGAATAGTGCTTATAGCTCTCTTCCTTGGCGTTCAGCATAAAGAGTAGTTGTAAGACTGGTCGGTGTCAGTAGTAATGTGACTGAGTGGGGTATTATGTCGCGTGTCTACTTCCTGGTACTCCAGCGTGGCAACACTATAAAGTTAAGTAAAGAGCTCACTGGTATGAGTAGACACTGTTGTGATATGACTGAAATATTGTTAAAAACGATGCTACATCTCAGTGTAGCAACGCGCTACGCAACTTTGCCGTACTTAACGCGGTTGTGAAGTGTTTTAAAAGTTGCGTAATGCGTTGCTACGGTATGCCGCACTTCTCAACTGCGGCAAAAGGTGCGTAGTTCGTTGCAACGGACGCCGCACTTCATAACTATTTTGTATGGAGTAGCGAAGTGTGGTATCATAGTAGATATTTTGTATGGAGTAGCGAAGTGTGGTATCATAGTAGATAGTATATATCGCACTTTGCAACTGTACGTAGATAAGAAATGGTCAGGTTATAGATTTTGAAAAATTAAAGGCCCTATTTATTACCAAAAATGATGCGGAATACAACAAATTTAATAGTATGCACATGGGAGGCTACAGGATTTCAGGTTAGGGGTGGCAATTTTGACCGGCGCCGTAATTTACCTCCCGGCGTCGGGAGATAGCGTTTTTTTCAGTCCGTAGCCATTTATTTTTCTAACTCGGGGGTGGGCGCCATCCGTTTTTGGCGGCGCAACGCCGGGGTTCTTACTTTCGGGTGCCGGGTTTTACCCGTTTTTCTGCTGTTAGCCTCCCACCCCCACCCACCCCACTCCGGATCCGCTACGATTGCAAGAAATTTACTGGAATTAGGACCATTCTGAATTGAAAACGGTTATACATTGCAATTTTGATAGGACGATATTGGCATACATACTCACACACGGATATTCCCTCCAACATATTCCTGTTACCGTGCGGATATCGCTTATTATCTGTCAACGTTTTCGTGACAGTAACCAATAACTGTATGAGTGATTATTAATTATAACAGGTGATTTTAATTCGATTTAATGAATAAAGGTAGGAGGTGACTATATGTTTAAACTATAATTTTTAACGCTTGGAATAAAGTTCCCAAGGACATTAAATTCATTTATTAGGTATCTCGTTACATGCAATTACACGATTAACATATCTTATTTGTCCATCCAAACCCAGCCATCATTACAAGCTGTTTAGGATCATGATTGGAATATAAAAAATCCCAATTAAAGTTGGCGTTAGTATTTGATCTCATTGTTGCGCACAATTGTTGCTCATTTATGATGTTGAAATTTTACAGGAAAATTGGTAGCACCCAGTTTTTGATTTTTAAAATACATAATTGATTATGAAATTTATATTAAATAACCTTCTAATTTCTCTGTGATGTGTGGTTAAATATATAAATTGTTGTGTTTAGCCATTGTTGCATGTGGTTAAACTAAACGAATGATGTGTATAAAGTGTACGTTCCTTTAAGGAATGGTTTTAACTCTTAGGTAATGGCATTGCTTCACTTTTTTTTGTAATTATATAACAAAAGCAAACCACAACTTTCTGTATTTGAATTTCGAGCTGTCAAAAGATGTTTAATTAAGCTGAATACTGGGATTATCCCTGGCGGTTCAACGAATTATATGGTCACATGACCTAGTTGGGGTGTGTGACACACAATTGGCAGTTAAAACTCTGAGCTTTTTTTAGAGAAAAATATTTTTGCTATTGTTTCATTTCGAATAGTTTCACTACAATGTTTATTCTAGTGCAACGTATGGTTGCCCCTGTTTTTATACATACATATTGCTATATTTTTTTGGTCGAACGGGTCTTAAAGTTGAGTTGAATAGTTCTTGAAAGAATTTATATTGTGTCGTAGCCATTCACATGATGTCCTGTTTAGTGGTCATCTTAAAGCGGTTAACACTGATAGAGGAATAATAACGAGTTCGGTTACAATCGGACTATTGGCTAGCCTACTCGATTGTCTCATAACCGCATAGAGGACACATATACTGAAAGAAATAAGTTTAGCACGGTATTTTGCATATCTAGCTTAAAGAAACTGAATGCTTATTTTATAATATGAAGCATTTGATACCTTTGGCATGTAAGAAGGTGTTCTTGTTTTTCACTTATTATGTGTGATTAAAAGTAAGTAACAGAGTTATCTTCCATTTATATAAAACAAAAAATGTTCACATTAAAAATAAGAATATTATCAACAACAGGGTTAAACTTTAGTAAATAACTATTGTGGGTTTCGAGTGATAAAAACGCAAAAAACAATTGACATTAACCTTGTCATTATAATGAAATTACGAACCAAATTTCTTAAATTTTAAAATTATCTCCCTTTATATTGAAATAAGAACAAAATTAAAATTTCTGTAAAGCAGGTAAATTAAAACATATTGCTACTTTTTTTGCAGATATCGTTTAAAAAAATAAGGTCCTGCATATACTTGTTTATATTGTAAAATGCGGCTGAAGCGCATAGCCGTGAATCTGCTCAATGCGATTTACCATGTTATTTATGTGCTAAACTTATTTCTTTCAGTATTAGAACAGTAAAAAGTACAAAAACAAATAATTGAATATTATTCGGGTATTTGGAAAACTGACATAAGACGTTTGCCTCAATTAAGAACAAAACAAGTCATATGTAACATTTAAAGCTCAATTTAAATGTGAACAAATTGTTATACAATGGTAAATTTGAGCAGACATAAACGATCGACGCTTGCTCAGTTTAGGTGCGGTATTCTACCATTAAGGCTAGAGACTAGTCGTTACATTGGAGAGCCTCCTGAACAAATATAGATTATAAGAATCTTTCTTGGGTATCCGGTGAAGATAGGGAATTCCAACCCGAGGTATAAGTGTTTTTATCGGAACAGAGGCTCTACCGAGGTTCCGATTAAAACACGTATTCCGAGTGTTCGAATTCCCTATCTGAGCCGAATACCCAGAGACATGTTGTGCGTTGACGCCGCTTTGCATGTTTTCCTGCATACCGGATGTTGGCGCGCGTGAATTTTATCTGATATGGTGAGGTGGAAATTTCTTGCATACCGGACAAGGATATCCGTCATTTTACCGGGGCTAGATATTTCCATCTCACCCCAGGGTCGAGATAAAATTCACGCGCGCCAACATCCGGTATGCATGAAAATATGTAAAACGTTAGTAGCTGGCGGCGTCGGCGCACAACATGTCTCTGATATGCAAGAAAAAGAATCATTCATGGGTATTCGGTTCAGATAGGGAATTCCAACCCTCGGTATAAGTGTTTTAATCGGACCCTCGGCAGAGCCTCAGTTTCGACAAAAACTCTTATATCTCGGTTTGGAATTCCCTATCTTCACCGGATACCCATGAAAGATTCTTTTAATATAGCCCCGGTAAAATGACGGATATCCTTGTCCAGTATGCAAGAAATAAAAATAGAACAGCCAAATTAGCATTCAAGGACGACAGTCAATCACAAACACACACAGAAACAAAGAACAACTTTAAAGATGAATATATTATATGTATGTAGAGTGTTTAATTGCCATACATTGTATTTCTTCTTCTGAGGAATGCTTTCACTAATTTAAATAGTTAGCAACTGTTCAAGGAAAGTTCTTAACTAGATATATGAGTTTGTCAGGTTCGTTCATAATGCATTGCATATGAATTAATTGTTTATGAAATACATCTTCTCTTATATCATTATAGAAAGAACATTTAATTAAAACATGAGTCTCGTTCTCAATTTAAATGTCATTGAAAAATCTGCAAAGTCTTATATGCAGCGGCCTTTTTTGCCACTGACCGTTGCAATGCGGTAGCCCTATTGTCAACCATTTTGTCTTATTTGGCCTTTTGTATATGTCTTTCGTATATCACGTCTATTATATGAAAAGACTGTAAAGATGACATAGGTCCACTGGACCGAGTGTAATATCCTTATTGTATTATAGGTTATTGAATTTGTATGACTAAATATTACTTGGAACTAGTTGTTTTGGCAAAGGACGACGAGCTTGCGAGTCGTCCTGCGCCAAAGCACCGAGTTCGAAGTAATATTTAGCCATACAAATTCAATAACGTTTTTATTGTATACTTTCATATTGTTTTTGATCAATGCTAATTGTATGACTATTACTTTTCATTATATTTATGTTATTTGTATAGCTTTCGATGGAATTCCTATAATGTCATTCAGTTTCATTTTGTGTGGATGATTATTTTGCGCGAAAACGACGTCGACGTCGGATGACGTCATTAAAAACGTCAAGCGATTTTCTAACGTTTGTTTACCATTCGATAATGTTAAAAATAGTGGATGAGTCACCATTTCAATTATTTTATCAATTTCTGCCACAAAAGGTTGAACAAAAACACGTCGTTTTTTGTTGTTGACACTAAAGGCAGGATTCCGTTCTTTTATTTGAAATTAGTTCCTTATTTCTATTTCGCGGCTCTTAGCAAGCGCGAGAAAAAGTTCCGTTGCAGTATCAATGTGTGCAATATCGTAGATTCTAACACGATCTCCGCAGTCTTTCATATACACAAAGAAGAGAGACAACTGTATATTATTCTACGATAAAATACAGCTGTTCCGTTAATTGCCCGCGTATATTTCATCCGTTGGAAGCGCACATTACATGACGTCACTTGGTAAATATACGTCACGAAGACAAACTCAACAGTAATTTTAATTAAATGCTAATTGCAACAAACTTGCCATGCTCCCAAACCATGCACACACCCGATATAAACTCATCATATGCATTAATACATATATAACTTTAATACGCATCTTGAACAAGCTGAGAACGTTTGACGTCATACAGCGCAAGCTATATGACGTAAGCAATGACTTAATTGTTTGTCACGTGACTACTAGTGTATTGAAACGCAAAACTTTGCATACGGGGGCGCCCAATGGAACAGCCTGTTAACATAGCAGCCTGATTACCTTGACCTCCGAGATAATATATAGTGCCCCAACAATAGCGTAAACTGTTGTGTTAGAATCGAAATAATAAATACCTACCTGTATTTTATCGGTGAATAAAACACAGTTAGTCGTTCGGATGCGAGTAATTAAATCACTCGTGCTAACGCACTCGTGATTTAATTACTACGCATCCGAACTCCTAACTGTAACGCACTCGTGATTTAATTACTACGCATCCGAACTCCTAACTGTGTTTTATTCACCAATAAATCACAGGTACATATTTATTATTTCTTAATTATTGTATACTTTCATATTGTCCCGTTTAGTTTGCATTGATCTAAGTGTGCAATATTCAACGGAATCCTTCCTATAGTGTCAACAAAAAAATACGTGTTTTTTTTCCAACCTTTTATGGCAAAAATTGATCAAATAATTGAAATGGTCACTGACCCACTGTTTTTAACGTTATAGAAAGGTAATTAAACTTTAGAAAATCGCTTGATGTTTTTAATGACGTCATTCGACGTCGACGTCGTTTTCGAGCAAAATAATCATCCACACAGAATGAAAATGAATGACAAGATAGGAATTAAATCAAAATCTATAAAAATAACACAAATACAATGAAAAGTAATAGACATACAAAAACATTGATCGAAAACAATATGAAAGTATACAATAAAAATGGTATTGAATTTGTATGTCTAAATATGACTTGGAACTCGTTGTTTTGGCGCATGACGACTCGCAAGCTCGTCGTCCTTTGCCAAAACAACTCGTTCCAAGTAATATTTAGCCATACAAATTCAATAACCTATAATATTGCACACTTAGCTCAATGCAAACTAAACGGGACAATATGAAAGTATACAATAAGTTTGAATATATTACTGATACTTGTACACATGTAACTATAATAAACAATTTTCTTACTTACTTACTTACTTACTTACTTAATAATGAAGTAATATATGATATTATCATGTCCAATATACATATTTGTTTTTAGAAAAGCTTAAAGTTCAATGTCTCGTACCCTGCGCTGCGAATCAGTATTGTTATACTCACCGATCATTTGGGATCATAGAGCAGCAGCATTATGACTTTAAAGCAGAATATCAGACCAGTCAAGAAGTACTTCCGGGTCGTAGGGTGCTAAAATAGTTCCTCGAAAAAGATTTTAGTTTGCATGTGTTTTTCCCAAGATTAGTTTTTATTTCATTGTTAAATTTAACCTGATGTTAAAGTATTATGTCTGTTGTCATGAATAGTAAATATTTTAATGTATTTGTCAGGATTATTGTTTTTGGAGAGTATGAGCACAGAGGTTAGATAGAGATGTGGATTTGACAGATGTTTATTTCAAAATACGCATAGTGTGAATGAATTACGTGAAATGTTGAAACTGAATCGGTGTTTTATTCCATATATGGGACCGTTTGGGAGCCAAATGTGTTTAATTCACAGAATTAAGGAGTATTTAAGCGAACGAATGTTGTGGATTTTGTGACTGATCTCCAAATATGCCCTATTTTGCATTGTGTTCAATAGGCTGATTTTCAACGGTCTGACACATTACGTCTGAGAGGTGTTGCGTCTTATTTTCTCTCTCATGAACAGACTCAATACAAACATAAGTACGATACCTTCGTCGTTTGTTTGTGTTGATTGCTTCGGAAGGATCTTTATTTTATATTGTTTTGTTTTTTAATGTGATAGTGGCCTTATATGAACAGTGTTGCTCATATCTGTTTTGTCGCCACAACATATTTCCTCTTAGCAACAATGCTTCAAATCTATTCTTGACGGTTGCTCAGCCATGTTTTCATTTTGTATTGGGTGGATTTTCTGTTACTGCTTCAGCAACTTGTGACTGGTAGGATAATTGTCTCTATAATTTGTTTAATTATTTATGACATTTGTTAGTTGAATGACATACAATAATGCCATTAGAATGTCATGACAAATTCAATACTCAAACAATCGATTAAACCCTTAAACGTTTTTCCCTTCTTTTTGAATCTTTTGTTTAATCACTTATCTTGTGGTTATCGCTTTCATATTTTTTTTGCGAAACTACACCCACAGTTAAATTGTGCGTGAGGTATTAAGCGTTATACCTTTTGTTTTGCATTTAATGTACTGTAGATCTGGCTATGATAGGTCGACATGTTCAGGAAGCGAGAAAGTGACTTTATTGTTCTGGTTTTATTTCTGAATTGACTCAATTAGTTCCATTACCGATAAGGCGTATCGTATAACAGCACTAAAGACAAACTGAACCGCATTAATTGGAATAATTTCCCGTATATTGAATATACTAGTTCCACTGTCTGACCCTTTGATTGATTAACAACTTCTTTGAAGAAACCGATAGGCTTATATGATTAATTGATATATATTATACATACATAGGTCATTCGGTTTACGATCTAAAGTGTCACAAGAAGTACATTTATGAGAAGTTTCTAATGAAATGTTCGCTGTGTTTCATTCACAAAGAAAGATGTTACGCAAAATATGTTAACTATGCAATAATTAACGTACAAAGGAATACAAAGTAGTATTTTAAGAATAAATACTTCATCCTATAGTTCTACATGTTCACTTAAAAAGCAACAACCAATAAATAATAATTAAGCCGAATCATCCGTTGCTACCGACAGATTACAGGGCTTTTTTCCTTCACAAACAGGTGCCATATTCGACCACTTCCCCTAGTAAAATAGCCTACATTTCCCCCTCTTTGGCTGAGAAAATTCCCCTAAAAACACAAAACAAAAAAAAAACTTTTTGTTTTTATTAAACATCATTTTCACCTCTTACTTTTTCAACATTGCTATGCTTGGGATACAGTTATGGAAGACAGTTAACTTAAATGTATTTTCTTTGCACATTTGCTCACCCAAATCCTCCATTTCTGCCTAATACACTGTTCTCCCAATGTCTCGAAATCGCACTATTTTTTCCCCTATATCTCGAAAATCACGCTGTTCCTCCCTATTGAAAGGCCTGGGCATCTTCCACCTTTTCCGCAGAATACTTCCAGTAGTTTGCAAGCTTACGTGTCAAGAATGGAAATAATCTGGATATTTATAAACAATGTCTAGTCTTTGAACACTACCATCCTGAGAACAGTCAATACAGTTTTCATTTAATATCAACAAGTTGTATTCATTAAATATCAAGTTTATGAAACGAGTTTAATAATTTAAAAGTGTAACAGAAAGGAGTATTAGCAAGTAGCAAGATCCAATACATTTGATACGAACTGGGAACGAATTTATCATACGATTATATCGTTTTGCAAAATGTTGTTTTTGTCGTGACGTCAAACAATCCTTTCAGGGTTTCGCTAAACAGTTAGCTCCCTTGCCGTAAACGGAAGGAACATTCTTGAACTGAAAAACAAATACTGTGTTATTCGGTTCTTGTATATTTCTTAATATTTGCAAATATTTTCTCTTTTTTTGTTCCAGATGGCAACACTGGGACAAGCTCATGATTTCATGCAGGTTTGGATATGCCTGAATGTTTTTTGAGCCCAGATCTGAGAATCTAAAACTAGAAGTGATACATTTGAACATGAAAGTGAAATGGAAAATTCAACAAGGTGTCTAAAAACTATGGATGTATTAAGCAAATTGGTCTACCCGTATTTTTTTTTGTGAGATATTTCGAGCAACAGACAATAAGTTTTACATAGAAAACATTTTTAAGAAAATTCAGGAAGTTGAACAGTGGTCCAGAGAGGTCGTTCTACATATGCGGGGCAGCGCAAAAACAACTGTTTTGTGAGACGATTAACACATGTGGCCATAGAAAAAGAGTTTTAATATCTGTAGAATAACGTGTTTTGGAAAACTGTATCCCTTCTCAGTGGTGTACATGCTGTATTTTCAGAATTGTACGACATCGAGTGTGATCCCGCATATAGGTGTTATCACACCATTGATTTTCCTTCTTCGTTTTATTTAGGAAGGATGTATGTCAAGAGACAAAAAATGACCATTTTTTTCCGCAGTCAATTTTAAAACGCATATCAATCAAACGATCGAGCTTGAACCAATAGAAACATGCAATAAAAACAGAGGGTTATGTATCATGTAAGAAATGCCAATCTGTTGAATGACGTCATGTTCTATTTTCCTATGAAGTTTCATAATTTCAGAGGAGTAGTCAGTACAAATGTTTACTATACAAACACTTTGTAAACAAAGATGGCCACTGCCATGTTTAATGTCAAGTCAAAATAGTTTCAACAACGATCAACATCATGTCATGTTGATCATTTTAGCAAAAGTCCCATATCAATATCACTTATTGTTTTCAAGTAGTAGTCGCTACAAACTTGTTTATGATAAAAATATTTTTAGCCGTGACGGCCATTTTGAATTTCCTGCCCACCTAAAATGTTGCTGTGATCAATTAGACATCAAGAGCAACAATCCTTTGACGTTTCATGAAAATCCGTCACGCAGTTTCAGCGGAGTAGTCGCTACAAGTTTTTACTATATAACTCTATGTAAACAATGACTGAATGAATGGTGTTTTACGGCACGACGACACATAAATAGGTCATATTGTGCGCAAAAACTGATAAAAGATGAAGAAATGAAGTAGCAATTAAAAATTAATGTAAATATATAAAGATAAAACTATTTACAAATAAGGGATGATAATTATGGTAGTAATATAAACTATATATGTAAATCAACAAATGCCTGTTAATATATATAAGAACATATTATTTCTTTCAGGAAATCTAAAACAAGGCTAAAATCTATAGTATCAAATAACTCTTTCATAGTATTAACATTGTAGTACCTTTGACGCATAGGATCAAAGTCTACACATTCCACCAAGATGTGTTTGACCGTTAACGGTGAAAAGCAGGGTATACATTCTGGTAATTGCTCACCTTGTAATAAATATGAATGTACCCTATCCTGCACCGGGCTAGGACAACTTCTTCTCGACGAATGGGTCTACTAGAAGAACGCCATTCTCCGAGTAACGGTTTAGGTGTACCGGAAGTAAATCAAATCCCATTGAGTCCAATGCAATATTGACAAAGCTTTCTAGTTAGCCATTTTTCAAAATGAAGTTCAAACTAAGATTCACTTACATATTCTTAGTCATGAGACCTTCCTCTCTAGAAAACTTCTGTTAATTGTAGGGGTCATGTGGCATATAAGAAAATAAAATTCTGATCTTTGTTAACACCGTGAACAAACTGCATTCATTCGGCACCTCTTAAATGTGTTCTACTTTCACTTTCAAAACTTTCAAGTTTATAAATAAAATCATCATACAGCCATGCAAATGGTTATTAGCTATCACAAACAAGTCAATAACGTCATATCAGCCAGAAAAACAGGCCTTAAATACTCAAAAATGCATTTTATCACAAAAGAAGTCAGGGATTATATATTTGGGAACTCCTTTCGACTACACCAGGCATGAATACCACAGTGATTTACTTCCTGTACACCTTTAATTGAATGGAGTTTATTGTAAACCGACAAATCCCAAGCGGCTTGCCAAGAGTTACGAATATATGTGTTAATACGACTTTTAAAATCAGTATAAGGTCTAATTTGACATTAGATATATGTAAACGTAATGCTGCTTTAGCAGAACTATCAGCTCTATCATTACCACATATTCCTACATGGCTTGGAAACCAGCAGAAAATAATAATATTATCAACTATAAGAAAATTGTAAACAAAGATGGCCGCAGGCGACCAAGTTTAATGTTTAATCAAAATAATTTTTGACAAGGATCAACATCATATTATGCTGATCATTTTAGAAAAAGTCCTATATCGTTAGCACTTATAATTTTCAAGAAGTAGTTTCTACAAACTTGTTTTTTAAAATCTATTTTTAGCCATGGCGGTCATCTTGAATTTCTGGTCGACCTGAAATTTTGCTAGGATCAATTAGACATCTAGAGCAACATTCCTGTGAAGTTTCATGAAAATACGTCACGTAGTTTCAGCGGAGTGTACGCTAAAAGTTTTTACTATATAACTCTATGTAAACAAAGATGATCGCTGGCGGCCATGTTTAATGTTGAATCAAAATACATTTTGACAAGGATCAACATCATGTGATGCTGATCAATTTAGATGAAGTCCCATATCAATATCACTTACATTTTGCAATAAGTAGTCGCTACAAACTTGTTTTTTACAAATCTATTTTTAGCACCGTGTAGGCCATCTTGAATTTCCGACCGGCCTGAAATATTGCTAGGATGAACTAGATATCAAGAGCAACATTCCTGTGAAGTTTCATGATGATCCGTCAAGCAGTTTCAGAGTAGTAGTCGCTACAATGTTTACTTTACACTTTCTATGTAAACAAAGATGGCCGCTGGCGGCCCTGTTTAATGTCAAATCAAAATAATTTTCGATCAATAGAGCTAAAAAAACGAAATCGACGATCCGTAAGCAAAATATATGTCAACGCATATTGTTTTCGCGCTAATTAGGTGTTGATTATATTGCACCAATAATAATTTAAACATATGGTAGAATAACTATATTTAAGAAATCAATTGTATTATCTCTTTGTTTAAGTATATGCAATCAAAGTAAATATGATCACTTTCATACACATTTATCAAAGAGGCTATAGCCGTACCATCTTGCAATGCACTGAATGTTTGACCCAATTGTTCTATGCTTTCCTCTATCACTGTGCGAGGAACCCCTATGCTAGTGTCTATTTAAACCTTTGAATGGAAGGTAACGTTTAATACTGTCTTGGCGTCCCCTCAACTGTTTATTCTCATGTAACGCTCCCTGCTAAGTCACTGAGTCACTGTGTGGCTTTCTATGCTTTTTTCATATTCATTTATGCAAGATCATCGTTGCGTATTACTTTTGTTTGCCGTTTAATGCTGCCTAATTTGGTATGAGTGCGGTTTGATACAACGTAAAATCTGGTTTAATCCAAAAGCGACCTTTATCCCATTGACCGTTCAAAGGTGGTACCCCGGTTGTCAACCATTGTATTTTCTTGGTATTTATCCTTCCACATTGGATTAATGCGTTGTGTGAATGCTACATTATCTGTTAGACGTTAATTAATTAAAATATTTGGCCTATTAACATTCAAGAGATGTTCTTGATAAAATTTGAAATAAACGTCAGGTTTCATCTATAAGTACTCAATTATGCGTTTTCTACACTATATAAAACATTAAAGCTCGACCTTATTAAATCTTATTGATTTTATTCAAAAGACTTTTGCTAGAGAAAATACTACATTGTCGGCCTGTAACAAAAACGAGGCTACTATTTCTGACACTGTCGCTTCTTTTCTCGATTTTCATCTGTCTGGGGAATACGTCTCTCAACTTATTTATTTCTAGAGCTTGAGGACTTTAATATGTGTAACCTTTGTACAACTAAAAAGCTATCCCATCAGGGCTGCCTTTACCATAACATAAAAGGAGAATGGTCCTATCATTTTGCAACGCACTGCAAATTTAGTAGTTGACATATTTTAAGTTCTCCACTATGCTTTCCTCGTTCAGTGTTCGTTGGTCGGACCCTACGATGACGATAACCTAAATCCGGCGAGGACGGTCACGTTTGATGTTTGTCTCCAATCGCGTCATGCCGTACACTTAATGCTTTGTTGTTAGTACCTGTTTTGTGGCTTTCTAGGCTTTTGTTTATATTCATATAGACATGATGACAACCGAAATCCGGCGAGGACGGTCACGTTTGATGTTTGTCTCATGCCGTACACTTAATGCTTTGTTGTTAGTACCTGGTTTGTGGCTTTCTAGGCTTTTGTTTATATTCATATAGACATGATGATCGCTATGTTATATTGCCTATTAATGCTGTCTTGTTTATTAGAGGATATAGTCTGATGGGGAATTCTTTAGCATATAGTTGCCGCCTTGTCCGTCCGTGTGTATGTAGGTCCGTCACACTTTCTTGTCCGGAGCAGATATTCAAAACTACTGATGGGACTGCAATGAAACTTCACACAATGATAGAGGGCACTAGAAGGAAGTGCAGAGTGTAAGAAACGTAATTCTGTTATCGTTAAAATTAGAGTTATTTCCCTTTGTAATTTTATACTTAGAACTTTTGTCCGGAGTATATCTGCAAAACCACTGACGGAACTGCACTGAAACTTCGCACAATGATATAGGGCAATGAGAGAAAGTGCAGAGAGCAAAACCGTAAAAATTGCCATTTGTAATGTTATACTTATAATTTTTGTCCGGAGCATATCTTCAAAACTAAAGATGGGACTGCAATGAATCTTTACACATTGATAGAGGGCATAAGAGAAAATGCAGAGTGCAATAACAGTAACTCTGTTCTCATTCAAATTAGAGTAATTGCCCTTTGTCATTTTATACTTATCATTTTTGTCCGGAGCATATCTACAAAACTACTGATGGGATTGCAATGAAACTGCACACATTGAAATAGGGCAATAAATCGAAGTGCACAGTGCAAGAACTGTAACTGTCATCATTCAAATTAGAGTTATTGTCCTTTGTAATTTTATACTTAGAATGTTTGTCCGGGGCATATCTTCAAAACTTCTATTGTAACTGCAATGAAACTTCACACAGTGATAGAGGACAATGAGAGAAAGTACAGAGGAGTGCAAGAATCGTAACTCTGTAATCATTCAAATTATAGTTATTGCCCTATGCAATGTTATACTTAGATTTTTTATCTGGAGCATAAACTACTAATGGAACTGCAAATTGAAAACTGCTGACAATAGGGTAAGAGTGATGTTTGCTGCACTCTCGGACCTGTTTTAAACCCAATCCGGCCTTTTTTGCAACTGACCTACTACTATTTTATGTTTGTATGTCATATACATACATTTCCTTTTATGTATTCTTATGCTTGTGTTTTTTAGTTTCCGGCATGTTTTTAGTTGACTTCGATCTCTGAATGCTAATTCTCTTTTTCGAGTGTTTATCTACCTATTTTTGCATCTTCTGTGATTAATACGTCGAGGTGCTATTTGTTAATGCTTGATCTTTGAAACTTCAAATAGTCTATATAGGCAGGCAGTAATTAAAATCGGGTCTCTTTCAAGAATCATGACCAAAAACAAATGTTGCATCTATTTTATAAAAAAAATCGTGCCTACTATTTCTATATGCAATAACTGGCAATTTACTTTGTCGAAGTCGATAAGAATGTGACACCGTTAGCGATGTAAAGCAGGGCGGTATGCATTCTGGTTGTTGCGTGTATCGCTCATTCTTCATCCCGATGCTCTACTATGAGGGCGCCATTCACCGAGTAGAGGTTAGTTGGTATTCCCACCCAAATTCAAAGAGGTATGTCACGAGTTAAGAATAGGTTTATTAATACGATATCCAATATCAGGATAATTAAATTGTAGGCGGTTTTAGCAGCCCTAACACCTATCTGCTTTACCATTTCCTCTCATTCTTACATGTCACGGAAACCAAAAAATCCCCAATTCCCACATGGCATGGAAACCAGAAGATCCCCATATCCATACATGGCATGGAAACCAGAAGATCCCACCATTCGCACATGGCATAGAAACCAGAAGATCCCCCCATTCTACATGGCATTGAAACTAGAAGATCCTCCCATTCTACATGGCATGGTAACCAAAAGACCCCCATTCCTACATGGCATGGAAACCAGAAGAACCCACCATTCCTATATGGCATGGAAACCAGACGATCCCCTCATTCCTACATGGCATGGAAACCAGAAGATCCCACCATTCGCACATGGCATGGAAACCAGAAGATCCCTCCATTCTATATGACATTTAAACTAGAAGATCCTCCCATTCTACATGGCATGGAAACCAGAAGATCCCCCCATTCCTACATGGCATGGAAACCAGAAGATCCCCCCCATTCCTACATGGTATGGAAACCAAAAGATCCTCCCATTCCAACATGGCATTGAAACTAGAAGATCCTCCCATCCTACATGGCATTGAAACTAGAAGATCCTCCCATTCTACATGGCATTGAAACCAGAAGATACCTCCATTCCTACATGGCATTGAAACCAGAAGATCCCCCCCATTCATCCATGTCATGGAAACCATAAGATCCTACAATTCATACATGTCATGGAAACCAGAAGATCCCCCCCCCCCCCCAGCATTCCTACATGGCATTGAAACCAGAAGATCCTCCCATTCCTACATGGCATGGAAACCAGAAGATCCCCCATTCCTACATGGCATGGAAACCAGAAGATCCCAACATTCGCACATGGCATGAAAACCAGAAGATCCCCCCATTCCTAAATGGCATGGAAACCAGAAGATCCCCCCATTCCTACTTGGCATCGAAACCAGAAGATCCCCCCATTCTACTTGGCATGGAAACCAGAAGATTCCCCCATTCCTACTTGGCATTGAAACCAGAAGATCCCCCCATTCTACATGACATTGAAACCAGAAGATCCTCCCATTCCTACATGGCATGGAAACCAGAAGATCCCCCCATTCCTACATGGCATTGAAACCAGAAGATCCCCCCATTCTACATGGCATTGAAACCTCCCCCATTCCTACATGGCATTGAAACCAGAAGATCCCCCCATTCATACATGTCATGAAAACCAGAAGATCCTCCCCTTCCTACATGGCATGGAAACCAGAAGATCCTCCCATTCCTACATGGCATTGACACCAGAAGATCCCCCCATTCTACATGGCATGGAAACCAGAAGAACCTCCCATTCCTACATGGCATTGAAACCAGAAGATCCTCCCATTCCTACATGGCATGTAAACCAGAAGATCCTCCCATTCCTACATGGCATTGAAACCAGAAGATCCGCCCATTCCTACATGGCATGGAAACCAGAAGATCCCTCCCATTCCTACATGGCATGGAAACAAGAAGATCCTCTCATTCCTACATGGCATGGAAACCAGAAGATCCCCCCATTCCTACATGGCATTGAAACCAGAAGATCCCCCCATTCTATATGGCACTGAAACCAGAAGATCCTCCCATTCATACATGTCATGGAAACCAGAAGATCCTCCCATTCCTACATGGCACTGAAACCAGAAGATCCCACATTCCTACATGTCATGGAAACCAGAAAATCCCCCCATTCTACATGGCATTGAAACCAGAAGATCCCCCCATTATACATGGCATTGAAACCAGAAGATCCTCCCATTCATACATGTCATGGCAACCAGAAGATCCCCCCATTCCTACATGGCATGGAAACCAGAAGATCCCAACATTCGCACATGGCATGGAAACCAGAAGATCCCCCCATTCCTACATGGCATGGAAACCAGAAGATCCCCCATTCCTACTTGCATGGAAACCAGAAGATCCCCCCCCCCCCCCTATTCTACATGGCATGGAAATCAGAAGATCCCCCCATTCTACATGGCATTGCAACCAGAAGATCCTCCCATTCCTACATGGCATGGAAACCAGAAGATCCCCCCATTCCTACATGGCATTGAAACCAGAAGATCACCCATTCTACATGGCATTGAAACCTCCCCCATTCCTACATGGCATTAAAACCAGTAGATCCCCCCATTCATACATGTCATGGAAACCAGAAGATCCTCCCATTCCTACATGGCATGGAAACCAGAAGATCCTCCCATTCCTACATGGCATTGAAACCAGAAGATCCCCCTATTCTACATGGCATGGAAACCAGAAGATCTTCCCATTCCTGCATGGCATTGAAACCAGATGATCCTCCCATTCCTACATGGCATGGAAACCAGAAGATCCTCCCATTCCTACATGGCATTTAAACCAGAAGATCCCCCCATTCCTACATGGCATGGAAACCAGAAGATCCCCCATTCTTACATGGCATTGAAACCAGAAGATCCTCCCATATATACACGTCATGGAAACCAGAAGATCCCCCCATTCTACATGGCATTGAAACCAGAAGATCCTCCCATATATACACGTCATGGAAACCAGAAGATCCTCCCATTCCTACATGGCACTGAAACCAAAAGATGCCCCATTCCTACATGTCATGGAAACCAGAAGATCCCCCATTCTACATGGCATGGAAACCAGAAGATCCCCCATTCCTACATGGCATTGAAACCAAAAGATCCTCCCATTCCTACATGGCATGGAAACCAGAAGATCCTCCCATTCCTACATGGCATTGACACCAGAAGATCCCCCCATTCTACATGGCATGGAAACCAGAAGATCCCCCCATTCCTATATGGCATTGAAACCAGAAGATCCTCCCATTCCTACATGGCATGGAAATCAGAAGATCCTCCCTTTCCTACATGGCATTGAAACCAGAAGATCCCCCCATTCTACATGGCATGGAAACCAGAAAATCCCCCATTCTACATGCATTGAAACCAGAAGATCCTCCCATTCCTACATGGCATTGAAACCAGAAGATCCCCCCTTTCCTACATGGCATGGAAACCAGAAGATCCCCCCATTCCTACATGGCATTGAAACCAGAAGATCCTCCCATTCCTACATGGCATGGAAATCAGAAGATCCTCCCTTTCCTACATGGCATTGAAACCAGAAGATCCCCCCATTCTACATGGCATGGAAACCAGATAATCCCCCATTCTACATGCATTGAAACCAGAAGATCCTCCCATTCCTACATGGCATTGAAACCAGAAGATCCCCCCTTTCCTACATGGCATGGAAACCAGAAGATCCTCCAATTCTACATGGCATGGAAACCAGAAGATCCCCCTATTCCTACATGGCATGGAAACCAGAAGATCCTCCCATTCCTACATGGCATTGAAACCAGAAGATCCCTCCATTCCTACATGGCATTGAAACCAGAAGATCCCCCCATTCCTACATGGCATTGAAACCAGAAGATCCCCCCATTCATACATGGCACTGAAATCAGAAGATCCTCACTATCCTATATGTCATGGAAACCAGAAGATCCCCCATTCCTATATGGCATTGAAACCAGAAGATCCCCCCATTCATACATGTCATGGAAACCAGAAGATCCTCCCATTCCTACATGGCATGGAAACTAAAAGAGATCCCCCCATTCTACATGGCATGGAAACCAGAAGATCCCCCCATTCCTAAATGGCATTGAAACCAGAAGATCCTTCCATTCCTACATGGCACTGAAACCAGAAGATCCCCCATTCCTACATGGCATTGAAACAGAAGATCCTCCCATTTCCTACATGGCATTGAAACCAGAAGATCCTCCAATTCTAAATGCATAGAAACCAGAAGATCCTCCATTCCTACATGGCATGGAAACCGGAAGATCTCTCCATTCCTACATGGCATTGAAACCAGAAGTCTCCTCCATGCTACATGGCATGGAAACCAGAAGATCCTCCCATTCCTACATGGCTCATTGAAACCAGAAGATCCCCCATTCCTACATGGCATTGAAACCAGAAGATCCTCCCATTTCCTACATGGCATTGAAACCAGAAGATCCTCCCAATCTACATGGCATGGAAACCAGAAGATCCCCCCATTCCTACATGGCATGGAAACCAGAAGATCCTCCCATTCCTACATGGCATTGAAACCAGAAGATCTTCCTATTCTACATGGCATGGAAACCAGAAGATCCTCCCGTTCCTACATGGCATTGTAACCAGAAGATCCCACATTCCTACATGGCACTGAAACCAGAAGATCTTCCCATTCGTACATGGCATTGAAACCAGAAGATCCTCACATTCTACATGGCATGGAAACCAGAAGATCCTCCCATTCCTACATGGCATTGATACCAGAAGTTCCCCCCATTCTACATGGCATGGAAACCAGGAGATTCCCCCATTCCTACATGGCATTGAAACCAGAAGATCCTCCCATTCCTACATGGCATGGAAACCAGAAGATCCTGCCATTCCTACATGGCATGGAAACCAGAAGATCCTCCCATTCCTACATGGCATTGAAACCAGAAGATCCCCCATTCTTACATGGCATTGAAAACCAGAAGATCCCCCCCCCCCCCCCCCATTACTACATGGCATGGAAACCAGAAGATCCTGCCATTCCTACATGGCATGGAAACCAGAAGATCCTCCCATTCCTACATGGCATGGAAACCAGAAGATCCTCCCATTCTACATGGCATGGAAACCAGAAGATCCCCCCATTCCTACATGGCATTGAAACCAGAAGATCCTCCCATTCATACATGTCATTGAAACCAGAAGACCCCCCCCCCCCCCCCCATTCTACATGGCATGGAAACCAGAAGATCCCAACATTCGCACATGGCATGAAAACCAGAAGATCCCCCCATTCCTACATGGCATGGAAACCAGAAGATCCCCCCATTCCTACTTGGCATCGAAACCAGAAGATCCCCCCATTCTACTTGGCATGGAAACCAGAAGATTCCCCCATTCCTACTTGGCATTGAAACCAGAAGATCCCCCCATTCTACATGACATTGAAACCAGAAGATCCTCCCATTCCTACATGGCATGGAAACCAGAAGATCCCCCCATTCCTACATGGCATTGAAACCAGAAGATCCCCCCCATTCTACATGGCATTGAAACCTCCCCCATTCCTACATGGCATTGAAACCAGAAGATCCCTCCCATTCATACATGTCATGAAAACCAGAAGATCCTCCCCTTCCTACATGGCATGGAAACCAGAAGATCCTCCCATTCCTACATGGCATTGACACCAGAAGATCCCCCCATTCTACATGGCATGGAAACCAGAAGAACCTCCCATTCCTACATGGCATTGAAACCAGAAGATCCTCCCATTCCTACATGGCATGTAAACCAGAAGATCCTCCCATTCCTACATGGCATTGAAACCAGAAGATCCGCCCATTCCTACATGGCATGGAAACCAGAAGATCCCCCCATTCCTACATGGCATTGAAACCAGAAGATCCCCCCATTCTATATGGCACTGAAACCAGAAGATCCTCCCATTCATACATGTCATGGAAACCAGAAGATCCTCCCATTCCTACATGGCACTGAAACCAGAAGATCCCACATTCCTACATGTCATGGAAACCAGAAAATCCCCCCATTCTACATGGCATTGAAACCAGAAGATCCCCCCATTATACATGGCATTGAAACCAGAAGATCCTCCCATTCATACATGTCATGGCAACCAGAAGATCCCCCCATTCCTACATGGCATGGAAACCAGAAGATCCCAACATTCGCACATGGCATGGAAACCAGAAGATCCCCCCATTCCTACATGGCATGGAAACCAGAAGATCCCCCATTCCTACTTGCATGGAAACCAGAAGATCCCCCCCCCCCATTCTACATGGCATGGAAATCAGAAGATCCCCCCATTCTACATGGCATTGCAACCAGAAGATCCTCCCATTCCTACATGGCATGGAAACCAGAAGATCCCCCCATTCCTACATGGCATTGAAACCAGAAGATCACCCATTCTACATGGCATTGAAACCTCCCCCATTCCTACATGGCATTGAAACCAGTAGATCCCCCCATTCATACATGTCATGGAAACCAGAAGATCCTCCCATTCCTACATGGCATGGAAACCAGAAGATCCTCCCATTCCTACATGGCATTGAAACCAGAAGATCCCCCTATTCTACATGGCATGGAAACCAGAAGATCTTCCCATTCCTGCATGGCATTGAAACCAGATGATCCTCCCATTCCTACATGGCATGGAAACCAGAAGATCCTCCCATTCCTACATGGCATTTAAACCAGAAGATCCCCCCATTCCTACATGGCATGGAAACCAGAAGATCCCCCATTCTTACATGGCATTGAAACCAGAAGATCCTCCAATATATACACGTCATGGAAACCAGAAGATCCCCCCATTCTACATGGCATTGAAACCAGAAGATCCTCCCATATATACACGTCATGGAAACCAGAAGATCCTCCCATTCCTACATGGCACTGAAACCAAAAGATGCCCCATTCCTACATGTCATGGAAACCAGAAGATCCCCCATTCTACATGGCATGGAAACCAGAAGATCCCCCATTCCTACATGGCATTGAAACCAAAAGATCCTCCCATTCCTACATGGCATGGAAACCAGAAGATCCTCCCATTCCTACATGGCATTGACACCAGAAGATCCCCCATTCTACATGGCATGGAAACCAGAAGATCCCCCCATTCCTACATGGCATTGAAACCAGAAGATCCTCCCATTCCTACATGGCATGGAAATCAGAAGATCCTCCCTTTCCTACATGGCATTGAAACCAGAAGATCCCCCCATTCTACATGGCATGGAAACCAGAAAATCCCCCATTCTACATGCATTGAAACCAGAAGATCCTCCCATTCCTACATGGCATTGAAACCAGAAGATCCCCCCTTTCCTACATGGCATGGAAACCAGAAGATCCCCTCATTCCTACATGGCATTGAAACCAGAAGATCCTCCCATTCCTACATGGCATGGAAATCAGAAGATCCTCCCTTTCCTACATGGCATTGAAACCAGAAGATCCCCCCATTCTACATGGCATGGAAACCAGAAAATCCCCCATTCTACATGCATTGAAACCAGAAGATCCTCCCATTCCTACATGGCATTGAAACCAGAAGATCCCCCCTTTCCTACATGGCATGGAAACCAGAAGATCCTCCAATTCTACATGGCATGGAAACCAGAAGATCCTCCCATTCCTACATGGCATTGAAACCAGAAGATCCCTCCATTCCTACATGGCATTGAAACCAGAAGATCCCCCCATTCCTACATGGCATTGAAACCAGAAGATCCCCCCATTCATACATGGCACTGAAATCAGAAGATCCTCCCTATCCTATATGTCATGGAAACCAGAAGATCCCCCATTCCTATATGGCATTGAAACCAGAAGATCCCCCCATTCATACATGTCATGGAAACCAGAAGATCCTCCCATTCCTACATGGCATGGAAACTAAAAGAGATCCCCCCATTCTACATGGCATGGAAACCAGAAGATCCCTCCCCATTCCTAAATGGCATTGAAACCAGAAGATCCTTCCATTCCTACATGGCACTGAAACCAGAAGATCCCCCATTCCTACATGGCATTGAAACCAGAAGATCCTCCCATTCCTACATGGCATTGAAACCAGAAGATCCTCCAATTCTAAATGGCATAGAAACCAGAAGATCCTCCCATTCCTACATGGCATGGAAACCGGAAGAACCTCCCATTCCTACATGGCATTGAAACCAGAAGATCCTCCCATGCTACATGGCATGGAAACCAGAAGATCCTCCCATTCCTACATGGCATTGAAACCAGAAGATCCCCCATTCCTACATGGCATTGAAACCAGAAGATCCTCCCATTCCTACATGGCATTGAAACCAGAAGATCCTCCCAATCTACATGGCATGGAAACCAGAAGATCCCCCCATTCCTACATGGCATGGAAACCAGAAGATCCTCCCATTCCTACATGGCATTGAAACCAGAAGATCTTCCTATTCTACATGGCATGGAAACCAGAAGATCCTCCCGTTCCTACATGGCATTGTAACCAGAAGATCCCACATTCCTACATGGCACTGAAACCAGAAGATCTTCCCATTCGTACATGGCATTGAAACCAGAAGATCCTCACATTCTACATGGCATGGAAACCAGAAGATCCTCCCATTCCTACATGGCATTGATACCAGAAGTTCCCCCCATTCTACATGGCATGGAAACCAGGAGATTCCCCCATTCCTACATGGCATTGAAACCAGAAGATCCTCCCATTCCTACATGGCATGGAAACCAGAAGATCCTGCCATTCCTACATGGCATGGAAACCAGAAGATCCTCCCATTCCTACATGGCATTGAAACCAGAAGATCCCCCATTCTTACATGGCATTGAAACCAGAAGATCCCCCCCCCCCCCATTACTACATGGCATGGAAACCAGAAGATCCTGCCATTCCTACATGGCATGGAAACCAGAAGATCCTCCCATTCCTACATGGCATGGAAACCAGAAGATCCTCCCCATTCTACATGGCATGGAAACCAGAAGATCCCCCCATTCCTACATGGCATTGAAAACCAGAAGATCCTCCCATTCATACATGTCATTGAAACCAGAAGACCCCCCCCCCCCCCCCATTCTACATGGCATGGAAACCAGAAGATTCCCCTATTCCTACATGGCATTGAAACCAGAAGATCCTCCCATTCCTACATGGTATGGAAACCAGAAGATCCTCCCATTCCTACATGGCATGGAAACCAGAAGATCCTCCAATTCCTACATGGCACTGAAACCAGAATATCCTCCCATTCTACATGGCATGGAAACCAGAAGATCCTCCCATTCCTACATGGCATTGAAACCAGAAGATCCCCCATTTTCTACATGGCATTGAAACCAGAAGATCCTCCCATTCCTACATGGCATTGAAACTAGAAGACCCCCCCCCCCCCCCCCCCCCATTCTACATAGTATGGAAACCAGAAGATCCCCCATTCCTACATGGCATTGAAACCAGAAGATCCCCCCATTCTACATGGCATTGAAACCAGAAGATCCTCCCATTCCTACATGGCATTGAAACCAGAAGATCCTCCCATTCCTACATGGCATGGAAACCAGAAGATCCTCCCATTCCTACATGGCATGGAAACCAGAAGATCCCCCATTCTACATGTCATGGAAACCAGAAGATCCTCCCATTCCTACATGGCATGGAAACCAGAAGATCCTCCCATTCCTACATGGCATTGAAACCAGAAGATCCTCCCATTCTACATGACATGGAAACCAGAAGATCCCCCCATTCTACATGGCATTGAAACCAGAAGATCCTCCCATTCTACATTGCATTGAAACCAGAAGATCCCCCATTCTACATGGCATGGAAACCAGAAGAACCCCCCATTCTACATGGCATGGAAACCAGAAGATCCCCCCATTCTACATGGCATTGAAACCAGAAGATCCCCCATTCTACATGGCATGGAAACCAGAAGATCCCCCCATTCTACATGGCATGGAAACCAGAAGATCCCCCCCCTTTCTACATGGCATTGAAACCAGAAGATCCCCCATTCTACATGGCATGGAAACCAGAAGATCCTCCCATTCCTACATGGTATCGAAATGTGAAGAATATTGTAACATTAGCAATATAATCACATTTCTCTATACTCTCCTTTGCATCGGTTATATATTAATATGTAATATTCTAATAATAAAAAGTGGTAAATACGCCCGCTGACTAGGGAGAGTAATTTCTCTAAAGTGTTAAGCACAATGTTAACTGTGTTATCACATTTCATATTACACAGGGCGTAACGTATGTATCCAAACCAAACTATTACATTGGCAATACTTCAAACGGACAGATCATGGCACATTGAATATGAAACTAAGATGGTTTCTATGCGTGTTTTTGGTTGACTGGTCCTTGAATACTACATTTCCTGTTCTACCTTTATATCTTCTTTGAGTCGTATATGGATTGACACTCATAAGCATTACGTGGTCCGAGTATTAACTTTCATACACCATCCAACCCCTTCTCCAAAAAGCGAAAACGGGGCTGGGGTATGAAATAAAACCTTAATTTCGGCTTAAAACGCTTGCAATATAGTAATATTAAAACATTTAATAGGTAATATTAAACAGGTTATCGCATTTTGCCAATAAACAATGTTTTTAAACGCGTTTTATTGTCGGAATATCCGTTTTAAAATCCTGCTAATATACGTTTTCCCATTAATGGTATTAAGGCATGACCACGTAATGTCTTCCAGATCGGCTCTAGTCCGTTTAAACGGATGTTGTTGGCGTTCTGGGTCTGCTGCATGTCATCTTCGACTTTTGTAGCTACATCAACATACATGTCATATGACTTACCTATTGATGCTGCCTTGTTGGTTAGAGATTAGATCATGGCGGGGATTTCTTTGTTTACACTGTCCTGTTTTAATGGGATGACAGTAGGGTAAGTGTGAGGTTTGGTGCACCCTAGAACCGGTTTAAACCCCCAGTGGCATTTGTTGCCACTGACCGTTCCAAGGCGGTAGCCCTATTGTCAACCCTTTTGTGTTTGTGATGTCGTTTGCATTTTTTATTACTTTTGTCTTCTCGTTTGTCTGTTTGCGTGTTTGTTTTTGTGTTTTGTGATTGACTGTCGTCCTTGAATGCTGCTTTCCCTGTCCGATATTTTTCATATTTCTTTACATCAAAAACATACATTATGTGAGTCCTGCCTTAATTTCCTTTAAGCGATGGGAAATCTTATATTATCAGGATTGTATAACAGATATTTAGACAAATAAACATTTGAACACATTTTTTACAGCAAAAATATAATAACCCTGTTTAAAATTACTTAATTGAATGTTTTAGTTTTACAATATGCAAACTGTTTAAGCCGAAATTAGGGTTTTATTTCATCCCCAGCCAACCCAGTTTTCGCTTCTTTGAGAAGGGGTTGGATGGGTATGGAAGTTAATACTCGGACAACGTAATGTGCTATATAACAAAGAACACAATGGTAAGTTTTACATTTTCTATTCCCTTCATCCAATGTTAGGCGAATGAATTATTTAACAATTAATACAACAACAATTAATTATGAGCACATTGTATCAAATATCTTTGTTACC
>JAWPHD010022088.1:0-26241 GCA_037043455.1 Cyrtodaria siliqua
CCATAAAAATATTCTTTTTCTGACACTACAAGAGCTGGAGGTCTAATACGATGCATGTAGCATAAGAGTATCGATCTCTACCAATTTATTTTGTTCAAATGGTGATCTTATGGTCAAATTTCGCCCGGTCCCGGGGGTCACATATTTACATAGAGTTATGTAGGAACATCTATAAACATCTTCTTCTCTGAAACTACAAGAGCTAGATGTCTAATAAGTACATGTAGCTTAAGATTATTGTCCTGTACCAAATAATTTAAATGGTGTCCCTTGAATCAAGCCTGGAATCAAATTTGGTCCT
This sequence comes from Cyrtodaria siliqua, assembly GCA_037043455.1. Taxonomy (NCBI): domain Eukaryota; kingdom Metazoa; phylum Mollusca; class Bivalvia; order Adapedonta; family Hiatellidae; genus Cyrtodaria; species Cyrtodaria siliqua. The sequence goes on from JAWPHD010022088.1 coordinate 302, forward strand.
ATCCCGGGGGTCACACTATAACATTGAATTATATAGGAAAACATATTCAAACAGCTTCTCTGATACTTCAAAAGCTAAATAATAGTTCGCATGTACCATAAGCTTATGATCCTCTACCTAGTTTGTTCAAATGGCGACAATGGGGTCAAATATGGCCACTACGGGGTTACAGTTTTACAGATTTATATAAAGAAGTTGTTGTTGTTTCTTAAAACATGAGAGCACTTTGAGACAAGGGGAGTGGGTCTTTTGTTTATGACTTGAAGTTGTACACTTTTCATCAAATCACTTCAAACGTTTTAAGCGAACTGAAATATATAGAGAATGTGACTTTTGATAAGGTATTCTATTATGAAGACTTAACCATGTTTACAAATCGCATATTGAATAAATCCACGAACTAAAATCACAAAGTAGTCCACTGCATTTTCAACTAATTGCGTAAAATGCCTTTTCTTTTTCTTTCTGTTCTTTTAACAGAAAGAAAAAGAAAGAACAGAAAGAAAAAGAAAAGGCAATTTACGGTTTAACTATTGATTTTTAGGTGTTTGTTTATGTACATATGTTGTAAAATGTGGCTGTTGTTGGCGGGATGCAGCAGCACCCGTATGTCGGATATAGCTTTTAGAGTAAACATCAGTAAACTAACCGTGATCACTAAATGTAATCTGAGTACCGATTCTTATCTGGAAGCGTTTAGTTTTTTTATCTTATATGTATGTTATATTGTCATATTAAGTTATGTTATTTAAATGAGATAATATGTACTGAGTATTCTTAATTGTCCGTTTTTATCCCAAGGCATTAATTGCCAAGTTTATCAAAACAGCAATGAGCTGGGCATATATAAGGCTTGCAGGCATATTGGAACTCGACATACATGAATGCTAGATAAGAGAGACCGTTGTGAACCCATCTTCTTGGATATAACCTTTATGACGGATTAACATTTTATTTGTATGTATTTTAATGCAGTCATCCTGCTTGAGCGCATACAGCCTGTTGAAGCAGTGGATAGCATGGGGGACTTTAAATTCAGAGGACCCGGGTTCAAGCCTCACCGGAGCCAGTGAATTTTGTCGGTGTGTTCTTGGGAAAGACACTTTTACCCTCGTCCTTCGGATGGGGACGTAAACCAGGCGATCCTGTGCATCGCTTGTTTTTTTACTCCCATTATGTTAAAGAAACATAGGTGTCTATTCGTCAGTAGGGCAGGTTCCTAAATGCTTATATAGCCCCCCCCCCCCCCCCACACACACACACACACACCACCCCCACCCCCACCCCGACACATACACACACTCCCTCTCTCTCTTCATTGGCAATACACCTTCTTTTTTAGGTAATAATCATTCCACTTGCAAAAGTAGGGGTTATGCTTACTATCCTAGGTTAATTCCATACTCTAAATCAAGTACGAAGAACATCACAACCTATATTAAGATATATATCCTAAGCAGGTGATATTGTAACAACTGCACCAATACTAACAAATAGTTGCCATGGTAAGTAGTTAGTACAGTGATCTGGCTATCACCCTAAAGATATTTCTTCGTCGACGCCGTGTGGTTCCCGGGCAAGAATATGACCACTGCATATCCAGACAGAGGGGTAAAATTTCCCCGAATTCATGTTCATTTTGTCATTTTTGTTCATTATTTTCATCATGAAACCTGTATTGTTTCAGGTGCTACTTCAGTGGTGGCAGTGATCGTGGCTCCAGTGAAAAATGGAGTGTTTACTACAGAATTTGCAGCAACTCTGCAGTTCTGCAGGTAAGAAGGTTCTAGGCACATTCTGAATATTTTTATCTAGATGTTAATGAAGAGAGAGCCTGATCGAATGTTCATTCCTGTTGGCGCCATATAACATGTTTGTGTTGGTGCGCCATAAAACCCCAATTCAAATCAATTCATCTTTGTCGATTCTTTTTTCAGTAACACAAAAATTGTTCGCGCAAATGCATATACTACTATTTTTACATTTCATATGCAGAATTCTTCATTGTGTTGTATATGGGTGGGGTAAATCAGGTGTAAAAATCCTTAACATATGCATAAATTGTAATTAAAAAGTATTAAAATTGACAACTTTTAAGATTTTGCGTTGCAATATGCAATGTTTAATTCATGTATTTATGTGTAATACATAATCCAAATGCTTAATCATAATAAGTATTGACATGACGCATACTCATAAAATAGACTTTTGTTTTTAAAAAAACACGTTAAATCGCACATTTCCTTTATCTAGAATCCCGTCTGCAATATATGAATATATCAGAACATGTTAATACTATTTATGTTGCAGTTACCTTGAGGAAGGCTTATAGTTCTAGTTTGGTATGTGTCTCAACTTATCAGGCTTACTGAACACATATGTGCAATGCCATGAACATTACTTAGTACTTAATTTCATCAATCTATCATAACAATCCATTATTCATATTATAATATTATTTAAATCATGTAGAAAGGTTGTAAATTACCGATTCTTACAAGTTTTCACATATAATGTAAAAAATATTGACTAAACTAAATGCTTAAAAATGTGTTAAAATGGGTGGAGTAAATTGACTTCTAATTTGAAGCAAAATAGAGATTTTAAACTGAATTCAGTGCTAAAAAAGAGCTTATTTACTCTTTATGTAACTTAATGAATTGTAAACTTAAGTGCCTCTTTAAAAGGTACATCAATAATTATTCACACAAGTATGACATTCAAAAATGAAAATCAAAAATTTATATGAAAGCGCTAAAATGATAACCTATTAATGTTCGATTTTTTTTATATAAGCTACCTGTTCCAGATTGCTATCATGGAAAAATGTAATCTATATACATTGCTCTTTTCAAAAAGTGATGGTAGAATTTTTCCCTTGAGTTGGTAACAATATCGAAAATTTTGCGATATAGTACAGCAAGACATTATTCAAAGAATTGTTATTAACAATTGTTATTTTTAGTTCTTTTGTAGTACCGTTCTAAGAAGGATGAACATAGGCTGTGATGAGTTCCGGACAATAAACAGTGAAAACAAGAGCTACAGTGTTTACACGCGCAGTGTTTCAACTTCTAGCTCATAGTGAGAGCTTTATAGCTCTGTGTTCAATTCATGTGTTATAAGGTACATTGGACAGGATCTCCAATATGCAAGGAGCAGGAACCGGAATCATCGCCATTGAATTATGTTGTTAATAAATCGAATAAATGTTTGCCTGTGCGAATTAACACCCTATTCTTTTAGAATGTAACATTTATTGGTATAATTTGAAAACCTGAGGTTTTTTAAATTATTTTGGAGAATACATCATAAATGTTTTATGTTTGTTTGAACAGAGCGAATTAAAACATAACTGGACATTGGCATATCTCCAATTATAGTCGAGTATATACTTGATGCGCAATTACCGACTCTTTTATTGGAAGATAAATGAATTAATCAAAACGGTATAAAAATATTTAACTTAAAGGGCCGTAGCTACGCTGAGGCACACCGAGGCCAATGCCTCGGTAGAATTTTGGGAATGCACATACTTTACATATAAAACACTTTACTATGGATGAATGAGTAATCATTGACATAAAATGTCTTGCTTAAAGTTGAAAATATTTGCTGGCAAATGCAATACAACTCATGTAAAATCGCATGTAAAACAAAATGGGTGTTTGTGGGTGGGGCCCTCCATATTAATGGATTTGCCTCGGTTAAATTTCAGGGCTGGCTACGGGCCTACACTGTAAAAAGTATAAGGCAACTTTACAGTAAAAATCGTGGCAGCATCTGTGCTGCCACCATTTTGAGTGTAATGTTTCCCACAAAAACACGGAGCTAGGTAACTCATTGATTTTGTTGGAAACATTACACCAAAAATGGTGGCAGCACAGCAGCTGCCACGATTTGTAGTGTAACATTTCTTTAAAATATATGGAGCTAGTATACACTCTTTTAAGGTTAACGTTTTTCTATTTTCTGGTTTTTCAATACATTTTGTATGGTTAGATAACCTCAAACTAAGGAAACGTTATACACATACACAATACTAGATAACTCCTCGTATTTGTGGTAATGTGACACCATTTGTAGAATAACATTTCCTTAAAATATATGTAACGAGTCTACACCCTTTGCAGGTTAATGTTTTGTTCATCTTGTGGTTTCCCCCAAAATATTTGATACAGAAAAGCTACAACAAAAACACAACAGAAAAAGCAGAACAAAATCAGATGTTTAAATAATTTGTTTATTATTTGAAAAATGGAAACAACCGAGAAGAAGATTATATTGTGAGAACCACCTAAAATCAATAGATGTCCTTCTTCAACATGCTCGACTATTCGATTCATTTGTCACAATAACCCGGACATTGATAAAGGTTGATTTGTTTTTCCTTTATCTAAGCAGTCACACAGCTTCTAAGTAAAACATGTCAACAATTTCACAAACTTTTCACAACAGTTATCAAACCTTGTCCTTTCAGTATGTTTAAAAGGTTGCATACACGAACAAGAGGCCCAAGAGGGCCTGTGGACGCTCTACTGGCTAATATGGCTCTTATGACATCAATGAAGCGAGTGACTATCGTCTTAAAGAGACAAAATATAGCATTTGTAACTATATCAAGAGCAATAACTCCGTCATTACTGGTCCGATCTGGCTGGTTTTCCAAGTTGGCCAGTAGAGATAATAAAAAAAATAAAAAAAAAATAAAAAAATAAAAATACTGGTATGCAAGTAGTAGCCGAACAGCAGTAGTATCCGAATTTCCGTAAACCAACGACGTTCGAAGCTCTTTAATAGAAAATATCAATTTAATTTAATAAAAATATACATTTTTCATCATCAGAAGAATCGTCGTATATGAAAAAGTAAATATGTACCGAAATATAAATGATTTTCTTCTCAGCACTCATTTCCGCGCAAATTGGCGCGTGGGGAAGTCGCGCACTAACCACGCATGCGCAGTTATGTGTTTTTAATTGCTCTCCAATATTTAAACAATGCTTCCCAATGACAACACCAGCAGACGATAATATATTAAAACTCTAATTTATATATATAACCCTGTTTATATAACATGTAGGCATAAACAACATTGGGAAAATACAATACTGCAGTAAAATATCGATCGGTCAAATCTGATTATACTGCAGTAGCGGACATTTCCAATTGACGTAATCCCTAACGTAATGGAGACATCTCTTTGTTAATATATTTAGGTCATAAATGGGATAAGTTGTCTTTCTTACGGAATGGGGCATCCAATAGGGATAATGACCATAAATGTATCCGTTTGTTTAGCAATTCGGCTACTACTTCTGTACTGCTGTCAATCAACGGTTATTGGTTACCCTTTTGAGGGCCCCTATAAACAGCGTGTGCGCGAGCTTGTAATCGGATGTTGTCATTTTTAACAATGAAGTGAACTTAACTTTACTCTGTAAGTTGTTTTTGTTTGAATAATATCAAATAACAACAAACAGTACAATAACCACTATTTTCTGTTCGGCTACTACTTGCATACCAGTATATATAAAAAAAATAAAAAAAAATATATATAAAAAAAAATAATAAAAAAAAAAGAAAATAAAAAAATAAAAAATAAAGAAATTAAAGAATTTAAAACAAGCATTGATGTAAAACTGTGACCCCCGGGGCGGGGCCAGATGTGACCCCAGGGTCAGCATTTGAACAAAATTGGTAAAGGACCATAAGCTTATAGCAACAGCAAAATATTAAACCTCTGCCTCTTGCAGTTTCAGAGAAGATTTTTTAAGTTTTTCCCTATACATGTCTATGTAAAACATGTGACCCTTGGGGCGGGACCAAATGTGACCCCAGGGTCACCATTTGAACAAACTTGGTAAAGGACCATAAGCTTATAATAATTGTAAAATATCAAACCTCTGGCTCTTGTAGTTTCCGAGAAGAAGATTTAAAAAAAAAAATCCTATATAAGTCTATGTAAAACTGTGACCCTCGGGGCGGGGACAAATTTGACCCCAGGGTCACCATTTGAACAAACTTAGTAGAGGACCATAAGCTGATGCTACATGTAATACATGAGAGCTCTGTGCCTGGTGGTTTCAGAGAAGAAGATTTTTTAAACTTTTTTCCTATATGTCTATATGAAAAACATGCAAAACCTCAATATACAAATTTTGGACCCACGAGGCACAGCCATTTTTGACCCCGGGGACTTTATTTGAACAAACTTGATTTGATAGTCTAGGCGTTGGCGATCATTTTAAAAGAAAAACTGTTGAAATCTGTCAAGCGGTTCTGGAGAAGAAGATTTTTTAAGGTTTCGACCATATATGGTAATGGCAGCCATCTTGGATGTAGCGCTGACCTAATTTTAACAAATCTAAAAAGCATTCATCTAAGGATCATCCATTTGAAAGTTGGTCAAAATTAGCCAAGCGGTTTCTGACGAGAAGTCGTTTGAAGAATTCCCTATACATGTCTATGTAAAACATGTGACCCTTGGGGCGGGGCCAAATGTGACCCTAAGGTCACCATTTGAACAAACTTGGTAAAGGACCATAAGCTTATAGTAAATGCAAAATATCAAACCTCTGGCTGTTGTAGTTTCTGAGAAGAAGATTTTTTAAAAAAAAATCCTATATAAGTCTATGTAAAACTGTGACCCCCGGGGCGGGGACAAATTTGACCCCAGGGTCACCATTTGAATAAACTTAGTAGAGGACCATAAGCTGATGCTACATGTAATACATGAGAGCTCTGTGCCTTGTGGTTTCAGAGAAGAAGATTTTTTAAAGTTGTTTCCTACATGTCTATATGAAAAACATGCAAAACCTCAATATACAAATTTTGGACCCCCGAGGCACAGCCATTTTTGACCCCGGGGACTTTATTTGAACAAACTTGATAGTCTAGGCGTTGGCGATTATTTTAAAAGAAAAACTGTTGAAATCTGTCAAGCGGTTCTGGAGAAGAAGATTGTTTAAGGTTTCGACCATATATGGTAATGGCAGCCATCTTGGATGTAGCGCTGACCTAATTTTAACAAATCTAAAAAGCATTCATCTGAGAATCATCCATTTGAAGTTTGGTCAAAATTAGCCAAGCGGTTTCTGACGAGAAGTCGTTTGAAGAATTCCCTATACATGTCCATGTAAAACATGTGACCCTTGGGGCGGGGCCAAATGTGACCCTAAGGTCACCATTTGAACAAACTTGGTAAAGGACCATAAGCTTATAGTAAATGCAAAATATCAAACCTCTGGCTGTTGTAGTTTCTGAGAAGAAGATTTTTAAAAAAAAAATCCTATATAAGTCTATGTAAAACTGTGACGCCCGGGGCGGGGACAAATTTGACCCCAGGGTCACCATTTGTATAAACTTAGTAGAGGATCATAAGCTGACGCTACATGTAATACATGAGAGCTCTGTGCCTTGTGGTTTCAGAGAAGAATATTTTTTAAAGTTGTTTCCTACATGTCTATATGAAAAACATGCAAAACCTCAATATACAAATTTTGGACCCTCGGGGCACGGCCATTTTTAACCCCGGGGACTTTATTTGAACAAACTTGATAGTCTAGGCGTTTGCGATCATTTTAAAAGAAAAACTGTTGAAATCTGTCAAGCGGTTCTGGAGAAGAAGTTTTTTTAAGGTTTCGACTATATATGGTAATGGCAGCCATCTTGGATGTAGCGCTGACCTAATTTTAACAAATCTAAAAAGCATTCATCTAAGGATTATCCATGTGCAGTTTGGTCAAAATTAGCCAAGCGGTTTCTGAGGAGAAGTCGTTTGAAGAAAAGTTAACGGACGACGGACGACGGAAGACGGACAACACACCATCCCATAAGCTCTGCTGGCCCTTGGCCAGTAGAGCTAATAAAACTAAAACAAAAGGCTGGGTCGACACAATTCTTCTATAGGCGCTTATATTTAATTGGAGCTCCTCCTATTTCATCGAACACAATGTAAACGTCTTGCAAACGCCTGATAACATCGATTAGTAGTAGATAAAACGCGGTAAAAAATACACCGTTTAAGCAAACGTTTCCTTTTAATAAGGTAACAAGGAAAGTTCAAACGTTCCCAGCAACGAATTGAAGATAGTCAACTTTTTTTTGTTGACATCGTAAAAAGCTCTGAAACGTTAACTAATTGATTAATTTAGTTAAATCTAGCTGAAGGAGCATTATTATAAACTTATCACATTACCTATATTTAGACACGTACGCCTATGGACAGTTTGAAGTTTAAACACAACCAAACGGTAGGGGTTACATAAAGGTTTGATGAACTGTACTACAGGTCGATGTCGTTATATTTTGCAAACGGACCATCAATGACGTGTATTTAAATAAATAATTAAAAAATGTGCTTAAAGTTTAACGTTACCTCTTGGGTGCTATAGAGACAATCATTTTAAAGGATTCGTTTCTATGTTCTTGGAGAAATGTTATCATAATCCAGACACAAAGTTACGCCTCATTTTATTCTCTTTAGCTAGCCGTTATAGTGGAAAGACATTGCCTAACTTAAAAACATTTACACTTCAGATTGGATAAAGTTTAACCCAAAATAGTGAAGTTTTGCGCGGTGTAAACTTATGTATAAGGTTATACATTGTTTAGTGTATTTTGCGAGAAAACACCGGCATAAGGAAAACATTTCCCTAAAATTGTTTTCACGATTACACTTACTTCTTACTGTGTATGATGATTTTATACAAGCAATCTGTCGCGAATCTATCAATGAATCTATCAATGCTTTGTGATTTCATGATTTTCGTACAACAAGTTTGTATTCAGAACGAGAGTTTACCATATTTACTCTATTTACATTAATATTTCATCTGACTGCAGCATTATCGCGATCGTTAAGATTCGTTATAAATAACGGTTTGATTGTAAATACGAATAGTATGACTATTATTAACGAAAACACGTGTATATAATTCATACACGTCGCTGGAGCTTGATATGTATTTAGGATGTTGGATACAGTATAAATAATACACATAGGTAAAGTGTGTTAAATTTATAAACACACACACACACACACACGCACACGCACACGCACAGCTTTAAACTAAACAGTAGGTCGTATTATCTACTAACCCTGACACTTTGTACTGTGCAGGTTCTTATTGATTCAGATTCTGTCATTGAGTTTCGACGCCGTGGTTTCTAAAAACCAAAATCAAACTGCAAGTTATCGGCTTTTCTGGAAGGGAGATAACATGGTCTAGTATCCATTTCTTTGGTGTTTATAGTGTACACTTACTTTAAAGTAAAACGAACAGTTTTAAACACGTCTTTTGTATTTCAATACAAACCGTCTTTTGTATTTCAATACAAACGTAGATATAAAAATCGAAAAGAAAACGAGTCATTCACAGAACTCAGGTAGTCAAAACACACATTTCTAATTTTTTATTTAAAATGTTATCATGTTATTTGGTGGGATAGTCAGGTAAGAGTGAGTTTTGGTTGACTCTAGAACCAGTTTGAATCCCACCCAAGTGGCTCATTTGCCACTGATTGGATTGTTCCAATGAAACCGTTCATGTATGTTTTGTCTTAAACTTTACTTATCGTTTTTTTAATTGATATGCTTTATTATTATACCGCAGATAAAACGTTTATGTTAAATTCCCATATACAACACTGTGTAATATCTTACTAGCTGACGCGAGGGCGATATTGCAGGGTGATAGTAAATCGCAGGGTAATTCGCTTTGGTGCGCGTTGGTATTCGTACAATTTCGGCGACGTTATCGGCTCAGTATGGTGAAATTGCTATTTTTTTTTAACTCTTCCATACCTTCAAAAGTCCTATATATAAAAAAGATATATCCTTAATCATTTTACCTTTATATAACAGAATTCTTGATACTGGGTCCTCTCCATCTATATGGGGACAGAGCATTTTGTGTCCACTACATAAATCTGGTTCATTGAGTGAACCAAAAAAGTATCGAGGTATTTCACTGATTGATACATTTAATATAGTACTAACTGGAATGATGTTTAAACAGATTAACAACATGGGCAGAAGGTTTTAATAAAATTGATGAAGCACAATCAGAATTTAGGACAGGCTACTATACTATTGACAGTTTATTCACTCTTCAGGCAATTATCCAAAAATACTTAAGCAAAAAGGGTGGACGTTTTTATTGTTTGCTTGTAGAGTTTTCTAATGCATTTAATAAAATAAAACATATACAGATATTGCAGAGTCTGACTAGGAAAGGAGTAGGTGGTCAATTTCTTAAACTATTGACGGCAATGTGCAAAAGCCTTTCATCTAGTGTTCGTGTAGGTAAGGACAGTTACACCCGTTTTTTCGAGTGTAATATTGGCTGCAGACAAGGTTGTAAATTAAGCACGATTATGTTTAATCTTTTTATTAATGACTTAATAGATGAGCTTAAGCAATCATGTACAAATGGAATTCAGGTATCGGATGAGGTTGATGATATTTATGATATTTTATATGCTGATGATATGGCTAACTGTGCCGATACTGTTAGACAATTACAGTCACAAATAAATGTTATATCAACTTTTCGTAATAAAACAGGTATGTAATGTCTCTTTTGCCTTTGACCAGATAAGATTGGGTGACATAAACCTACCCATGTACTTTTAACACGAAACTGTTTCAATCAGAGTTCCATTGTAAGTCCAAAGTTCATTGCCTTTCTGATAACCACCATTTCTAAATACAATTAGTTTTGTTTTTTTGAGATTGATGGAGCAACACAAAGTAGGAAACCTATTATCTCTATGCACAAATTACATTGAAATGTTGGTTATTTTGATTATTCTGAACTTTTTAAATTATTTGATTCAATGGTTATCCCCATCTAGACATATGACTCTGAAATATGGGGATATGAATATTCTTCTCAAATTGAAACTATTCAAAACCAATTTTGCAACAGATATTTAAGGCTGTATAAAACATTTCACGCGTTCGCAAAAGGCGAATGCGGTATGATTCCATTATTTGTAAATTATTATTGTATATGTATTAAGTATTGGATACGACTCTGCCGATTAAATAATAATAGATACCCAAAACAGTGCTATATTATGCTAAGAAATCGTGACGAAGCAGAAAGAACAACATGGGCTACTCATGTAAAAAAAACTTGCTTTTTAGTTTAAACTTATTTATTTTACATCGATTGTAACGGAAGCTCTATGAACTTATTTGAATCACTCTCGATGTCTTCCTGGGTAGAACTAGTACTAAGCAATGCAGATAAAGTGTCTTGCTCAGGGACACAACGCATATGGCAATGGCGGGATTCGAACTCACGACTTTTGGATCATGGGTCCAACGCTCTACCACTAGACCACAGCGCTCCATTTCTTTTTAGGTAAGGATTTGGTATTACATGGATTTATGAAGACATTGTAGATGAACATATGTTTTTATCAGTTTTATCAGTTTTTAAACAGCGATTATTAGACTGCTCTCTTCAAAACTGGCATGCGGATGTAACCCAGTCAGGCAAAGCTATACATTATCAACACTTTAAGTCATTATTAAATGTTGAACGATACCTTGCTTTAAACATTCCACATAAATTCAAAATTGCCTTTTCAAAACTTAGATGCTCAGCACAGAGTCTTAGCGTAGAAATAGGACGACGTAATAATATACCGTATGTTGACAGAAAATGCATTTTGTGTTCTTCTGCCGATGTCGAAGATGAATATCATGTTGTCATGAAGTGTACATATTATACAGAATTACGTCATTAATATTTAAATGCTAATCTGATTATAAACAATTCAAGTTTGAATTCGTTTTACAATTTAATGAGTATTACAAATAAAAATAAACTATATCTGTTATGCAAATATGTGTATGAAATTTTCGATAAACGAAAGATATTTTTCCAAAATATTAATGCTATACAGTAACAATAAACCAGTTTAATTGTGTTATATATCATGATGTACCTATTACATTGTCCAGTTGTATCTTACTTTCAACTCTGCTGCGTACAGTTGCTCAATATTTTCCATAAAATGTATCTCTACATATATAATTGTATTAGTTGTATTATGGGCCGGAGGCCTCTATTACTGAATAAACATTTGTCATTGTCAAACATTTCTTTACCAATTTCAATAAACTACCACAAATTTTCTTAGTTATTTCCAATTCAATGATATAACTTTCATAGCAATTTTTGAAAAAAAGAAATTGTTTTAGACGACAAAAAATAATCCGGCAAGGTGAAATATGTACTGAAAATGAATCTTATTTTGGGTCGGGGATATTTCGATAAAATAAAATAAATACCACATTCATAAGAGGGTGATAGTAAGAATGTTTAGTGTTTACGATAATCAGATCCTTAATTTTACTATCACCATTCATTTTCATGAATGTGATATATATATATAATATTATTTTTAAATGTGTGTTTTGGATGGCTCTATTCTGTATATGCTACACCTCCTGTTTTTGCATTTACATTTTCAACTTCCTGCAATCTCATATCTGCCATACCGGAGCTACATACTTCGTTGATGGAACTGGACTGAAGGAATAAACAGAAGGTTTAGTGAATGCAGTTATGAAAAGAAGGTAGAAGCATGGCACGAATAAATGTCTTACTGCATGTTGTCAACCGCTAGTGATGCAGAAATGCTAACATAAGACTGCACCTTGTTTGCTTTCTGCTCTAGTTATCTATTTAGAATTAAAAGCCGAGTTTCGTCTACCATTAGTTATTTCGAGCCACCAGAGATAGAAGGGAATAAAACATAGGAATCCGGAAACCTTGCTCTACTCTTAATATCGGATAGATTTCCCACGTTTGTTTAACCTGCTGGGAGGATAGACTCCTATATACACGAGAGACAGTCCTGTTTACGTGTTGTTGTAGACTTGTTAAGGTATTATACCACTAATTATTTTCCCCATAGACACCAATGTTAAAGTGTCACATATTAATGATTTGCTGCAAATTCAACTCAAGTATGGATAATGCAGCAGTGTACTGTTCATATAGAAAACTAATTTTCCTCTTGAAAAATCACCAGAAAAGGTGGGGTCACAAGACATGTAAGAAAGTTCTTGTTTGTTTACTAAACAAGTTAAGGGTGCAGCTGTTTTCATTGATTGACTGTTTTCATTGCTCACAAAGCCATTTGGTATGACAGTTAAGATAGTGTAAACGTTAAAAAAAATATCTCTGACTTTTGTCGATTTCAGACTATTGTCCTTGGTATTCACAAGACCATATCTCCGCAAATAATCATTCGATTTGCATGAAGTAGGAGTTTTTAAGCTTGTTATAAAAATGACAACATAAAATCCTCTTTTAAGAGACATCTGAACACGTTTTCTTCTCTTAGAGGTTTACCACCACTAATTACATGTAAGCCTCCGAGGTGTAGTCGAATGTAGTTCCTATAATAAAATGTAATCCCTCCTTTTTTGATGAAATCGGGCATTATAAGTAGGGGAAAATTGCCCATTTCTATTCGATTTTGTAGTTGTATGTATTAGAAGCGTATTAATAAGTTTTACTGGATCACTGATGAACATTTTCGAAATTTCGACTCTATGCTTACACTGTGTGAGCAATGAAAACAGTCAATCGATGAAAACAGCTGTACCCTTGACCTGTTTAGTAAACAATCAAGAACTTTCTTACATGTCTTGTGACCCCACCTTTTCTGGTGATTTTTCAAGAGGAAAATTAGTTTTCTATATGAACAGTACACTGCTGCATTATCCATACTTGAGTTGAATTTGCAGCAAATTATTAATATGTGACACTTTAACATTGGTGTGTATGGGGAAAATAATTAGTGGTATAATACCTATAAGAGATATGTGCAGTAATTAGGACTCGTTCAGATTCGTACCTAGGGACACTTTTCCGATAACAATTGGTAAAATAAGCTCAGAAATAAGTTTTCCATTGTTTTTTACATAGGTTTTGAGCTTTTTTAGTCCAATTTTGTTTATAAAAGCCGTAATTTTGAGTTATTCTTTTTCGTGTTTAAAATGACGTGTTTGTGAAGTGTTTGCAATTGAACTATGTTTTTTTGGTATCAACATGTAGGGTTGCATGTGTGCAACATGTTTACACCAATTAAATCTGCATGGAAACAGGTTTGGTAGGCATGAAACCACTAAAGCTTTCCCATTCCCCCCTAAAATAGGATACTTTGAAAAAATGAAGATTGTGTAAAAGGTAAAATATTATTTCTTATCATTCAAACTCGACTTGGTAGCGTTCAGCTAGTATCAATTTTGATGTTAGCGGTATTTTTGACATTATTGAGCTCGTATTCGCTACTATAATAAGGTATCGTACCACCAATTTTGAAGAATGTGCTTAAAAAATCAATTTTGGCATGAAAATCGACATAAATTGGCATATTCATCGTTCTAATTATACCTAAAATGCATATTTTATTAACGTCCATTGACTGTTCTAAACATTTGATCTATTTAATATGGTTTATTGACAAGAAATGCCCCTTTGCTATGACAATTCAAATAGTGTAAAAGTTAAAAAAAATATCTCTGACTTTTGTCGATTTCAGACTATTGTCCTTGGTATTCAGAAGACCAATAATCATTCGATTTGCATGAAGTAGGTGTTTTTAATCTTGTTATGAAAATGACAATATAAAATCCTCATTTAAGAAACATCTGAACACGTTTTCTTCTCTTATAGGTATACCACCACTAATTACATGTAAGCCTCCGAGGTGTAGTCGAATGTAGTTCCTATAATAAAAAGTAATCCCTCCTTTTTTGATGAAAACTGGCATTATAAGTAGGGGAAAACTGCCCATTCCTATTCGATTTTGTGGTTGTATGTATAAGAAGCTTATTAATAAGTTTTACTGGATCACTGATGAACATTTTCGAAATTTCGACTCTATGCTTACACTTTGTGAGCAATGAAAACAGTCAATCAATGAAAACAGCTGTACCCTTGACAAACAAGAACTTTCTTACATGTCTTGTGACCCCACCTTTTCTGGTGATTTTTCAAGAGGAAAATTAGTTTTCTATATGAACATTACACGGCTGCATTATCCATACTTGAGTTGAATTTGCAGCAAATCATTAATATGTGACACTTTAACATTGGTGTCTATGGGGAAAATAATTAGTGGTATAATACCTCTAGCCCCGGTAAAATGACGGATATCTTTGTCCGGTATGCAAGAAAGAGTTATCTCACATGAGAAAAATGCCTATCTCACATGAGCAGAAATGGGAGAAGTTTGCGGTCTGTACCTCCTCCCATCGTGATACATCTCGTATCGCACACAATAATATTGTGTAATCCTTTGCGATGATTTTGTCTTGTTTTGCAGTTTTGATCATTGATGAAACTGAGATTAATGCGATGCATTACAGAACGATGACAGACTAGCTAATAACCCACCTTACCAATACATTCAACCTGTAGAATTCTTTAACCTCAGAACTCTAATATTAGACTGTACTGAAGATATCAAATGTATAGAGAAAACAAACGATTTACCATATATGCCACACCGAAAACCAGGATAGTAAATGATTTGCCGATATTTTTGGGTCATCAACTGAAAAATTGGCTAGATCATTATTCACACGGAGTCACCGGTTCACTCCTTGAAGGGATCTGACTATGAATTAAATGAAAGATACAAAAAAAACATTTAGAAACATGTCAGTGTATGTGTTGCAGATCCTCGTCAGAGTGTTGAAAAGACACATGTCAGGAAGGTAGCAATGCGGAGGCCTGGAGGTCGAGTATAGTATATGTATACAGTAATACCGCATTCGCGGCAGTGACCGTATGTCAACTACGATCAACAAGTCTCCAAGTCAGTAAATGCTTATTGGTCAAATAGGAATGGTTATGATGGATGATATTTGCAATGTCTTCAATGGGAAGTAATTAAAGTTCTAATTCTAATTCGAAATACAAATTGTTCAAAACCTGTTATTATCTGCCACTTCACACCAAATCTTTAAAAAAAAAAACATATTTTACTTTAGAAACAATTAAACTGTTTGCAAACGTAACGTTTTTAACTGAATTTTAAAATTATACCGTTGTTTTTACGTAAAAGTCATGAATCGGTACAATTGTTTAACGTTCACAAACAGCTGAAATGTAGGCACTTAGTGTTATATGATACTTGGTAAAGGCCCACTTGTGTATATTGTTAAAATGTTCAGTTAAGACAACGATGACTCTCAGCTAAGTGAACTTTACCTAAGGTAAGTTTATTGAGACAATTCTTAAGAAGCTTTATGAATACGGGCCCGATGTTTGTTAAATACTAGTGTTGGTTTGTTGATATTATTTTGCTCCAAATGTAGATCGTCTGAGTTTTAACTGTGATTTCAATTGAATATCTGTCAAGCGAGTAGCGTATAATAAAGAAATGTATTTTGTAGAATTTTTTATCAGATCCAAATGTTCATATTCTGTCCCCTCACACGTTAAAATGGATAATACTGATATGATCAATAAGTTTAAACTATAAATCGATCGGCAATGCTTTATTAGTAATGCGTTAGGTAATGCGTTAAAAAAAAAGTATCCACTTTGTTCTCCTGCAAAATCTGAGACGGTAAGAAAGAACTAACAATTGTAGCATGATTTTCTTTTAATAACATCTTTGTTTGATGTTCACACAAAATTTCATCGAAATATACCGAATGCTTAAAAAATAAATCAAACATTAAAAACATAGGTGTGAAAACGAAATTAACAAAACTGAAAAAATGTAAAGATTAGCGACAATAGCAAGATTTAGCAAAAAAAAAAGAAGTAAAGATTTAGCAGTCTAAGCCCATTCAAATACACAGAAAAATGTGCAAAACTTCGCTAATATCTCATGTGTCCACCGTTACACCGAATACACTCAAAAATGCGACGTCGCATGCTTCTGACTTAACAACTGACGAAGCATCGAGCATATTTGGGACGTCGTGTACGTCAGGATGACATTTTCTCCCATTTCTGCTCATGTGAGATAGGCATTTCCCTCATGTGAGATAACTCTATCTTACATGACATGTGACTTATGACGTCATGACGTTACGTCGACGTCGCCTTATTCTGGCGTTAAATCAGCAAAGTCGATGATTTTATGCTGTTAATAAACACATAATGGGAGAAAAATAATCCATCATGAGTGATCCATGTGAGATAGGGAAATCTCACCCTCGGGATCAGAATTGCAACCAGGCACTCGGCAGAGCCTCGTCCCTGGTTACAATTCTGACCCTCGGGTGAGATTTCTCTATCTCACATGGATACTCATGATGGATTCTTATATTCTCCCATTTCTGCTCATGTGAGATAGGCATTTCCCTCATGTGAGATAACTCTATCTTACATGACATGTGACTTATGACGTCATGACGTTACGTCGACGTCGCCTTATTCTGGCGTTAAATCAGCAAAGTCATTGATTTTATGCTGTTAATAAACACATAATGGGAGAAAAATAATCCATCATGAGTGATCCATGTGAGATAGGAAAATCTCACCCTCGGGATCAGAATTGCAACCAGGCACTCGGCAGAGCCTCGTCCCTGGTTACAATTCTGACCCTCGGGTGAGATTTCTCTATCTCACATGGATACTCATGATGGATTCTTATAATCCAAAGTGTTCAGGAACTTGCAGCAGCACTTGTCCGCGAATGGAACGCGTTAGCTCTAAAATTCGTCAGTCGATACTTCAGAAGCATGCGACGTCGCATTCTTGCGTGTATTCGGTGTAACGGTGGACACGATATATCAGCGAGGTTTTGAATGTTTTTATGTGTATTTGAATCGACTTAGACTGCTGAATCTGTGCTATTGTCGTTACCTTTACATTTGTGAAGTTTTGTTAATTTCGTTTTTTACACCTATGTTTTTAAACTGTGATTTATTTTTTTATTATTCGGTATATTTCGATAAAATTTTGTATGAAAATCAAACAAAGATGTTATTAAAAAAAATCATGCTACAATTGTTAGTTCTTTCTTACTGTCTCAGATTTTGCAGGAAAACAAAGTGGATACTTTTCATTTTTGCTGAGTATATAACTTCACAATTGGAAAGGATCCTATTGAACTTGTAGACGAGTCGACACGTCCCAGTCGACACATGTACATCTTGTTGTTTTTTTACCGAATTCGGTCTCGCAAGTGTATACGAATGGTAACATCAAACGGAAAATACTTGTAACAATGTCAATCGCTAAACTACTTAATATTGTTAAACAGTGTCGAATTTAACAAATAATGTATGGTGCTGAGGTCCATATATAGAGGTTATTAACTGGGGTAGGTGTGCCTCTTTGTGATATTGGCCCGAGATAGCCATATGAGGCCCGAGAGCTTTAGCTCGAGGGCCTCATATGGCTGTCGAGGGCCAATGTCACAAAGAGGCACACCTACCCCAGTTAATGACCTGTTTATTACATGTGTAACCAAAACACTATTATTTTGGATAGATTATTAGATCTAAATTGCGCAAAGTCATTTTAAATACCTTTCATCTACTTGTGTATTTTTTTTTTAATAGTACTCTTTAGTTAGATCCATTTTTATTGATTGATTTACAAGAATAAAATAAACGTATGACGTTAATATAATAGGATGTGCCATTTGAAATCGGCAATTCGGTACCTTGTTTCCAAAACACCAATTCACCCCACTTAATTAAAATTACACAGAAACGTTTCTGACGTAATCTTTGTAACAAAATCATCATAATGGTGACGTCGTGTTTGCCAGTGACGTTTTATTCCACGTCATTGACTGTCATTTTTGTGTTTACGTTTGAGCTTGTTGCAGAAGAAAGGAAATTTCAAATGGCATTTGGTTTCGCAAATATAAATTAAGGATAAAAAGGTAGGAGATTATTTTTTATTTCACATACAGTACAGTACAGTACAGTACAGTACAGTACAGTACAGTACAGTACAGTACAGTACAGTACAGTACAGTACAGTACAGTACAGTACAGTACAGTACAGTACAGTACAGTACAGTACAGTACAGTACAGTACAGTACAGTACAGTACAGTACAGTACAGTACAGTACAGTACAGTACAGTACAGTACAGTACAGTACAGTACAGTACAGTACAGTACAGTACAGTACAGAGTACAGTACAGTACAGTACAGTACAGTACAGTACAGTACAGTACAGTACAGTACAGTACAGTACAGTACAGTACAGTACAGTACAGTACAGTACAGTACAGTACAGTACAGTACAGTACAGTACAGTACAGTACAGTACAGTACAGTACAGTACAGTACAGTACAGTACAGTACAGTACAGTACAGTACAGTACAGTACAGTACAGTACAGTACAGTACAGTACAGTACAGTACAGTACAGTACAGTACAGTACAGTACAGTACAGTACAGTACAGTACAGTACAGTACAGTACAGTACAGTACAGTACAGTACAGTACAGTACAGTACAGTACAGTACAGTACAGTACAGTACAGTACAGTACAGTACAGTACAGTACAGTACAGTACAGTACAGTACAGTACAGTACAGTACAGTACAGTACAGTACAGTACAGTACAGTACAGTACAGTACAGTACAGTACAGTACAGTACAGTATTGTTTCCTGCATGTCTTTTATTTAAAATGTAATTGAGACCCGAACGGCAGTACTGTATACTGGTCGGGGGCCACTTTCGTTTTTGTACCGCTTCTTTACTTTTTGGTTGTTTCTTGTTTCCAATCGTCTGTGCTAAAACGTCTGTCGATAAGTAACATCGCGCTAGCAATTTGCATTGTAAAAACAGTTTTTAAATGAGAATGACGGAAACTGGGCTTGGACGGAAACTGGTCCCTAAACAGTATATATCATAATAGGTTGTTGAAGACATTTCGATCAAAAAAAACGAGTTGATATAAATGTACAGGTACTGTATAATTTAATAGGTTAAATCTATCACATAATCGGCAAAATTTTCAACATCTCCGAGCCAGTCGCACATTTTTTTCCACGTCATATTGTAGGTTAATTTAGACCGAGTCGTTCCTGTTTTTCACAATTTCATTATTTAATGTCCGTCCTTATCTTTGTTCGGCTACTAACGATCTCCTGCGTGTACTCAGAGGGTAGCGAGCATTTTGGCTGCCATTTTCAAACGTCGCAGTTGTCGTTGGATGCACGTGCCGATGCACGATATGACTGGTTCGTGGTCGATTATTAAAAATATATCTACAATTTAATGCTAAATGTATGTAACGCAGTCTAGATTTAATATGGATTTTCGGCCCGCCATATGGGTTTTTTGGCCTTTCATATGGATTTTTGGCCCGCCGTTTCACGCGCTTATCTTATATTACACGAAAAACAGGCCGTTTTTGTTACTTTATATAGTAACACATGTAATAAGCAAGTTTATGTACTGGGCAGTCAGACATAGAATGTTATATGGACCGAAGCGAAGCTTATTTGTCCATATCTTCGCTTTAGTTGATCGAAGAGGAAGCATTTTTACTCGTACAATTCCTGTATATAATACGGCTTCCACAAGGACAAGGATTCTGAACACGTCAGACATTTTCTAAAAATACTGTATTATATAAAAAGAGTATTTATTTTATTAATATACCAAGTATATTTCGAGATAGTCCTGTTATTGATTCTATTAAAAAATATATAAAAAAATCGGAAAATCCAATTATTTGTTACAAGTATAAAAAGCCAATAAGAAATATTATTTGCTTTCAACTACAACAAAATAGTTTCTGGCCTTAACACAGAAAATAACTCGCCTAAGGAATGTGATTGTAAACATTTAAAATGTTGTGATGCAGCTTGTAATTTGCTATTATTGATAAACGTATTCGTCATCATTTGTTTTCTAAATATCCGAAGTATATATTGGGTTATGTCGTTGATTTTGATGCGTGTCGCTCTCAAGTCGTCCAATTCATTGAGTATTTCAGTATAAAAGTGTGTCCTAGAGAACATGCGGACTCCTGACTACCTAAAAAAAGTCATTCTTTAAAATCATAGATACCCGTATTAATGTGTGTACAGCTAACCCTCTTTACTTCCTCCGAGACCTAGATTTTCGTTTCGTAATTTGAAATCGGGAATTTCATAACAAAATTGTATTAGTTACTGCTGATAAAGCAGCTGATAATTGTATCATTATTTGACGCATTTATTACGTCAATGTTTTATTTCTGAAACTCGGGAGCACAAAATCGCATACTTCTAGTACCTCCACCACTACACATATTTTCAAACGTTTAACTTCTTTTATTACATTTCTATGCGTGAATGATCGGGATTTCTTAGTGCAAGAATATTCATAATCGCTAATATTAATAACTAACTCAGAACAAATAATAACTAACGTTGCTAACTTAGAACACAATAATAACTAACGTTGCGACGTTGAGTCGTGACGTCAACAAAGTGTTACTGACGTCGACGTCATCCGCCGATAACGTTCAATAAAGCGAATATTTGTTTTCAAAAACGTAATTTAAAATGTTATAAATAGATTATTTAACTGCTGGGATCGATTATTGGGTAATTCTTCACTTGATGGTAGACGTGCTTTGTTTTTTTCACTCACTCGCGCGCTCTCGTTCGTGAAAAGAATCACACTTCTACCACTCTTGAAGGATTTCCCTATAATCGATCCAGGCAGTTAAATAATCTCTTAGTCTTTATGACGTTAAATAACAAGTCAAACGAGATTGTGCTACGTTGAGTGATGGC
The DNA here is from genome assembly GCA_037043455.1 of Cyrtodaria siliqua. NCBI lineage: Eukaryota > Metazoa > Mollusca > Bivalvia > Adapedonta > Hiatellidae > Cyrtodaria > Cyrtodaria siliqua. Next base: position 22,058 of record JAWPHD010022088.1, read on the forward strand.
GTCAGTAAACTGACTTAAAATGTAATAACAAGATTATTTAACTGCCCGAATCGATTATTGGGTAATCCTTCACTCGATGGTAGACGTGTTTTGTTTTTTCACTCACTCTCATACGCTCGTTCGTGAAAAGAACCACACGTCTACTACTCTTGAAGGATTTCCCTATAATCGATCCAGGCAGTTAAATAATCTCTTAGTCTTTATGAAGTTAAATAACAAGTCAAACGAGATTGTGCTAAATCTTATGACAACTCTGGAATGAATTTATTTTGGTCTATTAAAAATTCAAGAGATTTTCTAGATAAAACTAGTATTAAACATCATACTGATGATTTTTTTTTTTTATCTACTTATATCTCTTGTTTGTGTTTGTTGCTTCCAATTGATCCCCCTTTTCAGTATTTATTGACATTCACACTAGCGTTTGTTTAATGGTGTGTGGCGGCCGTAAAAAGTCGTCCTGACTTCAAATCAATCAGTAGTGTTATTATCTACTGGTTCTTTGAGATCATCAAGCCCATTCTGAGTGGCTTTAAAGTAGAATATCGCTTAAACCTGTCCTAGGAGGCGTGAGAGGTGTTGCACTTTACATTAACTCTCAATAAAACCGAGTCTGCTACTTGTATCTCTTGTTTGTGTGTGTTGCTTCCAAGGGATCCCCTTTTCAGTATTTATTTCCTGTAAGTACTGATGACTATTTACAACTTTGGTCGTGTGGTGGTGTTGAGGATTTTAATATTCGTAATATGTGCATAACTAAGAAACTACCCCCAGCAGGACTACCGTTATAAAAATCGTCGAAACACATTTGCAAAATTTCATTATTGTAACCCTGATCTACTTTTAAAATACAAAAGTAATTTAAGAACTTTTCTGCGACAAGGACTATCACAACCTGACTTTAATGCTGATGTGATTTACAAACCTCGTAACATCCTTGGAAATAATCACTTTTATACACTCGCCATTAAACTTGTTAAAAAGTTTATCAAAATAGGTTATGACCCTATTATTTTGAAACGCATTGCATTTTTAGTGGTTGACCCATTTACAGTTCACCACTATGCTGTCCTTTTTGAATGTGTTATGACCGGACAGAGTGTTAACTGTGATGACGTCTACATAAATCTTCAAAGGCCGATAGCATTTGATGCTTGTCTTCAATCTTGTCTAGTCGTACCTTTAACGTGTTTTTTTCGTTCTTTGCTCTGCCAAGTCATTGGGTACTTACTTTGTGGCTTTCAATACTTTTTTTATATTCAGTCATATACACATGACTATTTATGTGTTTTACTTATATTGGCTATTAATGCTGCCTTGTTTGTTAGAAAATATAACCTGCCATGAACTATTCTCTAAAGCAGTAATAGGCAACAAAGATGCTCGTGTATATATGTTATGCGCAAAATAAGAATATGGACAATTCCGTGAATTGCTCCGCGCAAAGTAAGAATTCTTAAAATGCGCGGCATTATCGGAATTCTCAAAATGCGCGGTTCAATTCCGGAATAGTCCGTGCGCAAAGTAGGAATTGGGAAAAAGTAAAAATATGTTCGTTATCGTCAGTGCGCAAAGTAGGAAATTGAACAAAGTAGGAATATTTTCGTTAATCATATTTGCGAGTATACACTTTGATTTTTGTTTGCTTCATTCAAATAGTCAACATATCAGCAGTATATTAGTATAAGAAATTCTAAAGTAAAATAGCTATTTAATCCAGAAAATATGATGCATACGTCAGTAGGTAAAGCTAAAACAATTTTATTTTGAATCATGCGCACGTATAGCTCTGCATGTGATGGTGTGTTTGCAGTGGTTGTATTCTACCCCGGCAACCTCACGGGGATCCGCGTATTACACGGTGGATGGATGCAAGAATATTCATAATCGCTAAATATTAAATTAATAACTAAATCAGAACACAATAATAACTAACGTTGCGACGTAATAACTAACGCGTTGCGACGTTGCGTGATGGCGTCAGTAAACTGACTTAAAATGTAATAAAACGATTATTTAACTGCCCGAATCGATTATTGTGTAATTCTTCACTCGATGGTAGACGTGTTTTGTTTTTTCACTAACTCTCATACGCTCGTTTGTGAAAAGAACCACACGTATACCACTCTGAAGGATTTCCTTTTATTCCGTCCAGCATTTAAATAATCTCTATATATCGATGGTCTAGAATTATAATGTCGTAAGTGAAAAATCATAGTTTTCGGGAAAGTGAAAAAAACGGACTGACAGTAACAACTGTGTGAATTCTCTGAACAATCTCATATGACATAAGCTGTAGTTTGCTTTCTCATAAAACAAATTATTTGTTATTTCAAAAAATTTAATTTTGACTGTAATCCGAGCAATTGCACTTACGACCTTATGTTATTAAATATTCGGAAAGGAAGATGTTCATAAAAAGGTTGTATCTGGCAGTTAGACCTTTTAAAATATGGTAAAAGCGGGTAAAAGCGGTTATTAAACCACTTTAAGAGTCTTATAAAAGTTTGCTAGTTCATGCTACACTGCTGGTCGAAATGTAGAATGCATATGGGAACATGCGTGTGATGAAAACATTGCAATATTATATATTATAAAATGTTCTATTTTATAAAGTTAAATCAAACGGATATAAAATAAAACATGCTCTTATTATTATAAATTTAATTAAATAGTAATGGTCACTGAACTACAAATAGTATTAATTTAATTAAATAGTAATGGCAACGTAACATACAAATAGAGACACGAATTATGTTTCAAATTAATTGTTGTAACAATTATAACATTTAATAACAGAGAACTGGGAGTTGTATTCACTAATGAAAAGAAAACTAATCAATCACGAAACACTAACACATGGTCCTATACCCTCTGTAGTCTATAACGTTACATTGTATTTACCGACTATCTTTTGAAAATGTAAAACTATTCAATTCGTAACCAGACATTTAATTTGATATGTCTGGCTTTAAATCAGCAGAGCGACGTTAATAATGCATATCTTTTAGTGCATTTTGAAAGCCCCATTGTGAAAAGATCTGGGTGCAAGAGATTGTATTACCATCAACATAATGACACAGGTTAAATATCCACAAACACTTGTCACTTTAACGAGATTATATCATAATTATCATAAACATTTTCAGTTCCCAAAATAATAAATGTGACTAAAATATTTCGCAAGTAGCTTAAGTCATATTAAATAGTTTGAAAACTTAAAGTTGAAGACCAGAATAAGACTAACGTCTCTCTTGTGTTAGGCAACTGCGTGGAGACAACAGTCAGAACTCGAATTGACTCTACTGAGTTATGTGGGTGAGAAAGCTCTTTATGTACGTTGTGCATTCCACATCTCAAATATATCCTTATATAATATGTCAACGCACTTTCTATATACTTATCATAATATATGTTATCCCCATACCCTATATATCCTTACATATCATATCCCCATACCTTATATATCCTTATGTAATATATCCCCATACCCTCTATATAATATAGAGGGTATGGTATAGAGGGTATGGGAACATATTATATAGGGATATATAGGGTATGTGGATATTATACTTACATAATAACTATATCCCCATACGCTATATGTCCTTGCATAATATGTCCCATACCCTCTATATCCTTACATAATATGTCCCCGTACTTATATAATATGTCCCCGTACTCTCTAAAATGCTTTCGTAATATGCCTACGTACTCTATATCCTTCATATTATGTCACCGTACCCTTTATATATTTGCATAGTATATCTACATACTCTATATATCTTTTAATACACAATATTCCCCCGTATCATTTGTATGTCCCCGTTCCTTTTATAAATACAAAAAACAATAGCACAGAAAGCCAAAAAGAAGGTACTCAATGCAATGACTTAGCAGAAGCCAGAGCAACAAGACCATAAACTTTTGAGGGCACGACAAGACAAGATTGCAGACAAACATCAAACGTCACCGTCCTTTTGGGCTTTAGGTTAACGTCATCATAGGGTCCATAGCCTGTCCGGTCATCGCACAATTAAAAAGGAAAGCATAGTGGCGAAATGTAAATGGGTCCACCACCAAGAATGCAGTGTGTTGCAAAATGATAGGGTCATAACCTCTGTTGATTATATATATGTATATATTTCTGTGTATCTCGTCATAGCTAGGCGCCCTGCCGTTGT
>JAWPHD010022089.1:0-26238 GCA_037043455.1 Cyrtodaria siliqua
TATATACTGAATAAAATTAAGTTTAGCAAGCCTTACATCTAGCTGAAATAATATATATCTCCCATTAAACATACTATTTCACATTTAAAAATACAAATAAGGTAAAGAGCAAGATTAAACATTATATAAATATTGAATCCCAGTAAGGGTGACGGTGTATATTGTCAACCTGAGGAAAATAATGTCAACCGAGGTGAAGCCGAGGTTGACATTATGTTTCCGAAGGTTGACAATATCCACTGTCACCCTCAGTCACTGGGATGCAATATTTATTTTACCGAGAAAAAAAAATGTTTTGATTAAAATTTAAATATATGAGGGAAAATAAATCCCGATAAAAAATGTTTTTGTTTTTTTAAATTTATATGTGTATACCAGTTTGGATTTAAAGTAACAAAAAACAAGATTAATATCTTTTACTCTTTTTTCAAACATTATATCGACATGTTAACAATATAAGCAACATATCTTGCCATCATCTTACGACTGACATAACTTCAACTGTATTTTAATAAGCGTCCACTGATTTCCAATTGCGCAAAGCGTGTCGTAATTGGAAAAACCCAAAACCTATTTTTAGCTCTACTGATCAGAAATCAGAAGAGCTTATGCCGTGGTGCGGTGTCCGTCGTCCATCTGTCTGTCCGTAAACTTCTTTTTGTAGCGACTACACCTCTGGAACTACTGAATTGATTGTCATGAAACTTTACAGAAATGTTGCTCATGAAGTCTAGTTGATCCTAGCAAAAATTCATGTTGATGTGAAATGCAAGATGGCCGCCAAATCTAAAAATAGATATTAAAAAACAAGTTTGTAGCGACTACTTCTTGAAAACTCTAAGTGATATTGATATGGGACTTTTTCTAAATGATCAACATGACATGATGTTGATCCTTGTCAAAAATTATTTTGATTTGACATTAAACATGGCTACCCCATCTTTGTTAACTTAGAGTTACATAGTAAATACTTGTAGCGACTACTCCTCTGAAACTACTTGACGGATTTTCATGAAACTTTAAAACAGAAATGTTGCTCTTGATGTGTAGTTGATCCTAACAAAATTTCAGGTCGGCCAGACATTCAAGATGGCCACCATCGCTAAAAATAGATTTTTAAAAAACAAATTTGTAGCGACTTAAAAACTATATGTGATATTTATATTTAGTGACATGTTGATATAGGACTTTTTCTAAAATGATCAGCATGACATGATGTTGGTTCTTGTTGAAAAATTATTTTGATTCGACATTAAACATGGTTGCCAGCGGCCATCTTTGTTTGCATAGAGTTATATATAAAAACTTGCAACGACTACTCTGAAACTACTTGACAGATTTTCATGAAACTTCACAGGAATGCTGATCTAGCTTTCAGAACCTGCCAGTAGAGCTTCAATGTCATTGACCACTTGTTAAATAACCTTGACAGTCATATGATGCCTCGTAGAAGGTTATAGAAGCTTTAAAATATTCCAATAACCTTGAATGAGTCATATGATGTATCACATCATAAACACAATAACTTCATGTGATGTTAAATGTAAACAATCAACATTCTATTAACTCATCCAGAAATTTCTTTGTTACTAATTATAAATGAATGACATTGGATGACACAACAACTTGTTCACATTTTTCTTAAAAATATTAAAAGGTAACATATTCATGACCGCATTTCTTACTTAAAAATTAATCTTGTTGGATAATATATAAATATCAGATATATTATGACTGGCTGATAGTAAGAATGTTCACCCTGAAAAAATTGTTATGAAAGTTGTGTCTTTGGATTGGCAGTAACGTAACTAAGAAAATGAGTGGTAGTTTGTTGAAATTGGTAAAGTACTTTTGAAGTTGTGATGAGTTAAATATAACATAACATAATTTTATTCAGCATTAAACCACAATACAATAGTTTATAGCCTACATATAAATGTGAAAATATAGCAATTTCTCCATAATGAGCCAGCAGGGTTTCCCCCAGGATCATAAGGCATGTTGCATGCAACATGCCTTCCTGGAAAAGAAAGGTAAAACAACATGCCTTCATCAGAGCAACATGCCTTAAGATTTTCTTAATTTTCATGAATAACAGATTTAAAAGAAGAAAAATATAATTTCTATGGTGATTCTTGTTCCTTTTGCCCAAAAATCATAAAAATATGTTATTTTGCCATTTTTCCATTAATAGGCACTATTTTTTTCAAGGCCAGCTTGGTGAATGTAATGTCAGAACAACATGCCTTCACAATTTTCTAGGGGAAACCCTGAGCCAGTGACGTTATCAAAACAGTACACACACAAACACGCATCAAAGCTGTGCATGCGATAATTTTTTTTACTATCACAGTGCGATTTAATATCACCCTCGCATCAGATAGTAATAAATTAAACATTGTTGTCTATAGGTGTTTAGCATGAGCGTTTTATGTGAAGTATAATAAAAAGATATGGTACTCAGCCAAGTTTTATATCATTCTTTTTGTCCAACTTGTTTATTAAATTCAGTAATACACAGACACTCATGTAAGATTCTCTATTAAAATAGTAACATGTGGAAATATTTTTTTTGTGCCAGGCCAAAAAAACACAACCTGTGTTTCCGGTTGCCCGACCGACCCTATTTTTAAGCTGTCAACCCTAAAACTTTTTATGAAAAAAAATAAAATTAAAAAAATATATATTATCACAATATATTGAGGTAAACTGACATCACAGAGAAACTTTCAGCTGTATCATCAACTTATATGGGGTTTATGAGATAATTACATGTAGAATCTCCCAATATCTTGATATAAAAAAAATAGAAAAAAAAAAAATACCGACCTTCCCTATTTTTTTAGAGCATGCAATAGGAAACGCACCTATTTTTAGCTCGATTGATCAGAGATCTGCAGAGCTTATGCAGTGGTGCGGGGTCCGTCGTCCGTCTGTCCAACCGTAAACTTTTTATTGTAGCGACTACTCCTCTGAAACTACTTAATGGATTTTCATGAAACTTTACAGAAATGTTGCCCATGAAGTCTAGTTGATCCTAGCAAAAATTCATGTTGATGTGAAATCCAAGATGGCCGCCAAATCTAAAAATAAGTTTTTAAAAAACAAGTTTGTAGCGACTACTTCTTGAAAACTATAAGTGATATTGATATGGGACTTTTTCTAAAATGATCAGCATGACATGATGTTGGTCCTTGTCGAAAATTGTTTTGATTCGACGTTAAACATGGCTGCCAGCGGCCATCTTTGTTTACATAAAGTTATATAATGAAAACTTGTAGCGACTACTCCTCTGAAACTACTTGACAGATTTTCATGAAACTTTACAGGAATGTTGCTCTTGATGTCTAATTGATCCTAGCAAAATTTCAGGTCGGCTGGAAATTCAAGATGGCCGCCACGGCTAAAAATAAATTTTCAACATGCAAGTTTGTAGCGACTGCTTCTTGAAAACTATAAGTGATATTGATATGGGACTTTTTCTAAAATGATCAGCATGACATGATGTTGGTCCTTGTCAAAAATTGTTTTGATTCGACGTTAAACATGGCTGCCAGCGGCCATCTTTGTTTTTTCATAGAGTTATATAGTAAAAACTTGTAGCGACTACTCCTCTGAAACTACTTGGCGGATGTTCATGAAACTTTACAGGAATGTTGCTCTTAATGTCTTATTGATCCTAGCAAAATTTCAGATCGGCCAGAAATTCAAGATGGCCACCACAGCTAAAAATAGATTTTTTAAAAAAAGTTTGTGGCGACTACTTCTTGAAAACTATAAGTGATATTGATATGGGACTTTTTCTAAAATTATCAGCATGACATGATGGTTATCCAAGTCGAACATTATTTTGATTTGACGTTAAACATGGCTGCCAGTGACCGTCTTTGTTTACATAGAGTTATATAATGAAAACTTGTAGCGACTACTCCTCTGAAACTACCTGACGGATTTTCATGAAACTTCACAGGAATGTTGCTCTTGATGTCTAATTGATCCTAGCAAAATTTCAGGTCGGCTGGAAATTAAAGATGGCCGCCACGGCTAAAAATAATCAAAATCAATCAGTAGAGCTTCAAGGTCATTGACCTCTTTGTTTTTTTGGCCTTACCATTATTTAAAAGCAGAATACAGTAATAAAAAGGTTGTGTAAAAACATAAAGAAAATTGTTAACAACAGAATTGCACATGATCACAAGAAGTTGGGCATTTGTATTACGGTATTACATTATGTTTACACTGATTAAAATTGCTTAAAGGGACATCTGGCATTCTTGAAGTTTTGTCGAAATTTAAATTTAGCATCTCGATTTATTAATCCAGTATCATTTTGATTTAAAAAGCATATAATTAAATAACATTTTTAGTTTGCAAATTGTCTTCATTATTCTTCCATGTTTAAATATATTATTGATGCAATATAATCAACAGTTAATTATATCAAACAACAATTTGCTTTATACTACTCTTATAATTAATATTAATGATTGAACAAATTCAAGTTACGTAAAAAAACTAACGGGATGCCGTGTTTAAAAAAAATAACAATAACTTTTTGTAGATTTTCAGTTTTCAGATTAAACTCTTAAAAATATTTTCGTCACATAGCGTGGCTTAGGTCTGTGCGTAGCCAGACCTTCAATGAAAAGGTAGATTTGATTGGCAAAGTGGGATCTGGGGCATGCTTGGTCTTCCCGTCACTATATCAAGATAATGTGGAAGCTCCGGCTTCAGAGCTTCTGCCTTACTATGCACCTGAATACTCTAGTTATTAACTATGCAAACAAGGGCCGAATCACTGTTTGTACCAAGAACCATGTTTGTACGCAAACGGCTAGACAGAGCTTAATATTAATCATATTTGAAATCTTCCTTTATGAAAATGAATGTATGAATAAATTTAAAATTTGGTTTAAGGTGTGTATTATTTGTAGCGCGAATGCGTTTAGCTGCATACATGATGATTTCTCTTATAAAAACACTGTATCATAAGTAAATTGATGACATTTAAATGAAGCTTTCGCGTCCTATGGGTGGATCAATAGAATAGTATAATTGTTACAGGTAAAATGTGTAACAAGAACGGAAGCAAAACTAGCCACAACTATTTTTAAAATATAATCGACAAATTTATGATATATTTTTAATTCAAATATTTTCACTTTATACTGAATTTAAAGTAAATTCTCAATTCAAACAGAACCAGATACTCAACTCTAAATACTGAATACTGAAACAAACAACAACCCGAAAAAAGCATTATTTATACTGTCAAAGAACATTTAGAATATTCCAATAAAATAAACAAGTTATTTTTAGCTCTACTGATCAAAGTTCAGAAGAGTTTATGCCGTGGTGCGGTGTCTGTCGTCCATCCGTCCGTAAACTTTTTTTGTAGCGACTACTCCTCTGAAACTACTGGATGGATTTTCATGAAACTTAACAGAAATGTTGCCCATGAAGTCTAGTTGATCCTAGCAAAAATTCATGTTGATGTGAAATCCAAGATAAAATGATCAGCATGACATTCGTTTTAATTCAACCTTAAACATGGCTGCCAGTGGCCATCTTTGTTTACATAGAGTTATATAGTAAAAACTTGTAGCGACTGCTCCTTTGAAAGCACTCGACGGATTTTCATGAAACTTCACAGGAATGTTGCTCTTGATGTCTAATTGATCCTAGCAAAATATCAGGTTGGCCGGAAATTCAAGATGGTCGCCACGTCTAAAAATATATTTTTAAAAAACAAGTTTGTGGCGACTACTTCTTGAAAACTATAAGTGATTTTGATATGGGACTTTTTCTAAAATGATCAGCATGACATGAAGTTGGTCCTTGTTGAAAATCATTTTGATTCGACATTAAACATGGCTGCCATCTTTGTTTACATAGAGTTATATAGTAAAAACTTGTAGCGACTACTCCTCTGAAAGTACTTGACAGATTTTCATGAAATTTCACAGGAATGTTGGTCTTGATGTGTAGTTGATCCTAACAAAATTTCAGGTCGGCCGGAAATTCAAGATGGCCACCATCGCTAAAAATAGATTTTTAAAAAACATATTTGTAGCGACTTGAAAACTATGTGTTATTGATATGGGACTTTTTCTAAAATGATCAGCATGACATGATGTTGATCCTTGTCAAAAATTATTTTGATTTGACATTAAACATGGCTACCCCATCTTTGTTAACTTAGAGTTACATAGTAAATACTTGTAGCGACTACTCCTCTGAAACTACTTGACGGATTTTCATGAAACTTTAAAACAGAAATGTTGCTCTTGATGTGTAGTTGATCCTAACAAAATTTCAGGTCGGCCAGACATTCAAGATGGCCACCATCGCTAAAAATAGATTTTTAAAAAACAAATTTGTAGCGACTTAAAAACTATATGTGATATTTATATTTAGTGACATGTTGATATAGGACTTTTTCTAAAATGATCAGCATGACATGATGTTGGTTCTTGTTGAAAAATTATTTTGATTCGACATTAAACATGGTTGCCAGCGGCCATCTTTGTTTGCATAGAGTTATATATAAAAACTTGCAACGACTACTCTGAAACTACTTGACAGATTTTCATGAAACTTCACAGGAATGCTGATCTAGCTTTCAGAACCTGCCAGTAGAGCTTCAATGTCATTGACCACTTGTTAAATAACCTTGACAGTCATATGATGCCTCGTAGAAGGTTATAGAAGCTTTAAAATATTCCAATAACCTTGAATGAGTCATATGATGTATCACATCATAAACACAATAACTTCATGTGATGTTAAATGTAAACAATCAACATTCTATTAACTCATCCAGAAATTTCTTTGTTACTAATTATAAATGAATGACATTGGATGACACAACAACTTGTTCACATTTTTCTTAAAAATATTAAAAGGTAACATATTCATGACCGCATTTCTTACTTAAAAATTAATCTTGTTGGATAATATATAAATATCAGATATATTATGACTGGCTGATAGTAAGAATGTTCACCCTGAAAAAATTGTTATGAAAGTTGTGTCTTTGGATTGGCAGTAACGTAACTAAGAAAATGAGTGGTAGTTTGTTGAAATTGGTAAAGTACTTTTGAAGTTGTGATGAGTTAAATATAACATAACATAATTTTATTCAGCATTAAACCACAATACAATAGTTTATAGCCTACATATAAATGTGAAAATATAGCAATTTCTCCATAATGAGCCAGCAGGGTTTCCCCCAGGATCATAAGGCATGTTGCATGCAACATGCCTTCCTGGAAAAGAAAGGTAAAACAACATGCCTTCATCAGAGCAACATGCCTTAAGATTTTCTTAATTTTCATGAATAACAGATTTAAAAGAAGAAAAATATAATTTCTATGGTGATTCTTGTTCCTTTTGCCCAAAAATCATAAAAATATGTTATTTTGCCATTTTTCCATTAATAGGCACTATTTTTTTCAAGGCCAGCTTGGTGAATGTAATGTCAGAACAACATGCCTTCACAATTTTCTAGGGGAAACCCTGAGCCAGTGACGTTATCAAAACAGTACACACACAAACACGCATCAAAGCTGTGCATGCGATAATTTTTTTTACTATCACAGTGCGATTTAATATCACCCTCGCATCAGATAGTAATAAATTAAACATTGTTGTCTATAGGTGTTTAGCATGAGCGTTTTATGTGAAGTATAATAAAAAGATATGGTACTCAGCCAAGTTTTATATCATTCTTTTTGTCCAACTTGTTTATTAAATTCAGTAATACACAGACACTCATGTAAGATTCTCTATTAAAATAGTAACATGTGGAAATATTTTTTTTGTGCCAGGCCAAAAAAACACAACCTGTGTTTCCGGTTGCCCGACCGACCCTATTTTTAAGCTGTCAACCCTAAAACTTTTTATGAAAAAAAATAAAATTAAAAAAATATATATTATCACAATATATTGAGGTAAACTGACATCACAGAGAAACTTTCAGCTGTATCATCAACTTATATGGGGTTTATGAGATAATTACATGTAGAATCTCCCAATATCTTGATATAAAAAAAATAGAAAAAAAAAAAATACCGACCTTCCCTATTTTTTTAGAGCATGCAATAGGAAACGCACCTATTTTTAGCTCGATTGATCAGAGATCTGCAGAGCTTATGCAGTGGTGCGGGGTCCGTCGTCCGTCTGTCCAACCGTAAACTTTTTATTGTAGCGACTACTCCTCTGAAACTACTTAATGGATTTTCATGAAACTTTACAGAAATGTTGCCCATGAAGTCTAGTTGATCCTAGCAAAAATTCATGTTGATGTGAAATCCAAGATGGCCGCCAAATCTAAAAATAAGTTTTTAAAAAACAAGTTTGTAGCGACTACTTCTTGAAAACTATAAGTGATATTGATATGGGACTTTTTCTAAAATGATCAGCATGACATGATGTTGGTCCTTGTCGAAAATTGTTTTGATTCGACGTTAAACATGGCTGCCAGCGGCCATCTTTGTTTACATAAAGTTATATAATGAAAACTTGTAGCGACTACTCCTCTGAAACTACTTGACAGATTTTCATGAAACTTTACAGGAATGTTGCTCTTGATGTCTAATTGATCCTAGCAAAATTTCAGGTCGGCTGGAAATTCAAGATGGCCGCCACGGCTAAAAATAAATTTTCAACATGCAAGTTTGTAGCGACTGCTTCTTGAAAACTATAAGTGATATTGATATGGGACTTTTTCTAAAATGATCAGCATGACATGATGTTGGTCCTTGTCAAAAATTGTTTTGATTCGACGTTAAACATGGCTGCCAGCGGCCATCTTTGTTTTTTCATAGAGTTATATAGTAAAAACTTGTAGCGACTACTCCTCTGAAACTACTTGGCGGATGTTCATGAAACTTTACAGGAATGTTGCTCTTAATGTCTTATTGATCCTAGCAAAATTTCAGATCGGCCAGAAATTCAAGATGGCCACCACAGCTAAAAATAGATTTTTTAAAAAAAAGTTTGTGGCGACTACTTCTTGAAAACTATAAGTGATATTGATATGGGACTTTTTCTAAAATTATCAGCATGACATGATGGTTATCCAAGTCGAACATTATTTTGATTTGACGTTAAACATGGCTGCCAGTGACCGTCTTTGTTTACATAGAGTTATATAATGAAAACTTGTAGCGACTACTCCTCTGAAACTACCTGACGGATTTTCATGAAACTTCACAGGAATGTTGCTCTTGATGTCTAATTGATCCTAGCAAAATTTCAGGTCGGCTGGAAATTAAAGATGGCCGCCACGGCTAAAAATAATCAAAATCAATCAGTAGAGCTTCAAGGTCATTGACCTCTTTGTTTTTTTGGCCTTACCATTATTTAAAAGCAGAATACAGTAATAAAAAGGTTGTGTAAAAACATAAAGAAAATTGTTAACAACAGAATTGCACATGATCACAAGAAGTTGGGCATTTGTATTACGGTATTACATTATGTTTACACTGATTAAAATTGCTTAAAGGGACATCTGGCATTCTTGAAGTTTTGTCGAAATTTAAATTTAGCATCTCGATTTATTAATCCAGTATCATTTTGATTTAAAAAGCATATAATTAAATAACATTTTTAGTTTGCAAATTGTCTTCATTATTCTTCCATGTTTAAATATATTATTGATGCAATATAATCAACAGTTAATTATATCAAACAACAATTTGCTTTATACTACTCTTATAATTAATATTAATGATTGAACAAATTCAAGTTACGTAAAAAAACTAACGGGATGCCGTGTTTAAAAAAAATAACAATAACTTTTTGTAGATTTTCAGTTTTCAGATTAAACTCTTAAAAATATTTTCGTCACATAGCGTGGCTTAGGTCTGTGCGTAGCCAGACCTTCAATGAAAAGGTAGATTTGATTGGCAAAGTGGGATCTGGGGCATGCTTGGTCTTCCCGTCACTATATCAAGATAATGTGGAAGCTCCGGCTTCAGAGCTTCTGCCTTACTATGCACCTGAATACTCTAGTTATTAACTATGCAAACAAGGGCCGAATCACTGTTTGTACCAAGAACCATGTTTGTACGCAAACGGCTAGACAGAGCTTAATATTAATCATATTTGAAATCTTCCTTTATGAAAATGAATGTATGAATAAATTTAAAATTTGGTTTAAGGTGTGTATTATTTGTAGCGCGAATGCGTTTAGCTGCATACATGATGATTTCTCTTATAAAAACACTGTATCATAAGTAAATTGATGACATTTAAATGAAGCTTTCGCGTCCTATGGGTGGATCAATAGAATAGTATAATTGTTACAGGTAAAATGTGTAACAAGAACGGAAGCAAAACTAGCCACAACTATTTTTAAAATATAATCGACAAATTTATGATATATTTTTAATTCAAATATTTTCACTTTATACTGAATTTAAAGTAAATTCTCAATTCAAACAGAACCAGATACTCAACTCTGAATACTGAAACAAACAACAACCCGAAAAAAGCATTATTTATACTGTCAAAGAACATTTAGAATATTCCAATAAAATAAACAAGTTATTTTTAGCTCTACTGATCAAAGTTCAGAAGAGTTTATGCCGTGGTGCGGTGTCTGTCGTCCATCCGTCCGTAAACTTTTTTTGTAGCGACTACTCCTCTGAAACTACTGGATGGATTTTCATGAAACTTAACAGAAATGTTGCCCATGAAGTCTAGTTGATCCTAGCAAAAATTCATGTTGATGTGAAATCCAAGATAAAATGATCAGCATGACATTCGTTTTAATTCAACCTTAAACATGGCTGCCAGTGGCCATCTTTGTTTACATAGAGTTATATAGTAAAAACTTGTAGCGACTGCTCCTTTGAAAGCACTCGACGGATTTTCATGAAACTTCACAGGAATGTTGCTCTTGATGTCTAATTGATCCTAGCAAAATATCAGGTTGGCCGGAAATTCAAGATGGTCGCCACGGCTAAAAATATATTTTTAAAAAACAAGTTTGTGGCGACTACTTCTTGAAAACTATAAGTGATTTTGATATGGGACTTTTTCTAAAATGATCAGCATGACATGAAGTTGGTCCTTGTTGAAAATCATTTTGATTCGACATTAAACATGGCTGCCATCTTTGTTTACATAGAGTTATATAGTAAAAACTTGTAGCGACTACTCCTCTGAAAGTACTTGACAGATTTTCATGAAATTTCACAGGAATGTTGGTCTTGATGTGTAGTTGATCCTAACAAAATTTCAGGTCGGCCGGAAATTCAAGATGGCCACCATCGCTAAAAATAGATTTTTAAAAAACATATTTGTAGCGACTTGAAAACTATGTGTTATTGATATGGGACTTTTTCTTAAATGATCAGCATGACATGATGTTGATCCTTGTCAAAAATTATTTTGATTTGACATTAAACATGGCTACCCCATCTTTGTTAACTTAGAGTTACATAGTAAATACTTGTAGCGACTACTCCTCTGAAACTACTTGACGGATTTTCATGAAACTTTAAAACAGAAATGTTGCTCTTGATGTGTAGTTGATCCTAACAAAATTTCAGGTCGGCCAGACATTCAAGATGGCCACCATCGCTAAAAATAGATTTTTAAAAAACAAATTTGTAGCGACTTAAAAACTATATGTGATATTTATATTTAGTGACATGTTGATATAGGACTTTTTCTAAAATGATCAGCATGACATGATGTTGGTTCTTGTTGAAAAATTATTTTGATTCGACATTAAACATGGTTGCCAGCGGCCATCTTTGTTTGCATAGAGTTATATATAAAAACTTGCAACGACTACTCTGAAACTACTTGACAGATTTTCATGAAACTTCACAGGAATGCTGATCTAGCTTTCAGAACCTGCCAGTAGAGCTTCAATGTCATTGACCACTTGTTAAATAACCTTGACAGTCATATGATGCCTCGTAGAAGGTTATAGAAGCTTTAAAATATTCCAATAACCTTGAATGAGTCATATGATGTATCACATCATAAACACAATAACTTCATGTGATGTTAAATGTAAACAATCAACATTCTATTAACTCATCCAGAAATTTCTTTGTTACTAATTATAAATGAATGACATTGGATGACACAACAACTTGTTCACATTTTTCTTAAAAATATTAAAAGGTAACATATTCATGACCGCATTTCTTACTTAAAAATTAATCTTGTTGGATAATATATAAATATCAGATATATTATGACTGGCTGATAGTAAGAATGTTCACCCTGAAAAAATTGTTATGAAAGTTGTGTCTTTGGATTGGCAGTAACGTAACTAAGAAAATGAGTGGTAGTTTGTTGAAATTGGTAAAGTACTTTTGAAGTTGTGATGAGTTAAATATAACATAACATAATTTTATTCAGCATTAAACCACAATACAATAGTTTATAGCCTACATATAAATGTGAAAATATAGCAATTTCTCCATAATGAGCCAGCAGGGTTTCCCCCAGGATCATAAGGCATGTTGCATGCAACATGCCTTCCTGGAAAAGAAAGGTAAAACAACATGCCTTCATCAGAGCAACATGCCTTAAGATTTTCTTAATTTTCATGAATAACAGATTTAAAAGAAGAAAAATATAATTTCTATGGTGATTCTTGTTCCTTTTGCCCAAAAATCATAAAAATATGTTATTTTGCCATTTTTCCATTAATAGGCACTATTTTTTTCAAGGCCAGCTTGGTATATGTAATGTCAGAACAACATGCCTTCACAATTTTCTAGGGGAAACCCTGAGCCAGTGACGTTATCAAAACAGTACACACACAAACACGCATCAAAGCTGTGCATGCGATAATTTTTTTTACTATCACAGTGCGATTTAATATCACCCTCGCATCAGATAGTAATAAATTAAACATTGTTGTCTATAGGTGTTTAGCATGAGCGTTTTATGTGAAGTATAATAAAAAGATATGGTACTCAGCCAAGTTTTATATCATTCTTTTTGTCCAACTTGTTTATTAAATTCAGTAATACACAGACACTCATGTAAGATTCTCTATTAAAATAGTAACATGTGGAAATATTTTTTTTGTGCCAGGCCAAAAAAACACAACCTGTGTTTCCGGTTGCCCGACCGACCCTATTTTTAAGCTGTCAACCCTAAAACTTTTTATGAAAAAAAATAAAATTAAAAAAATATATATTATCACAATATATTGAGGTAAACTGACATCACAGAGAAACTTTCAGCTGTATCATCAACTTATATGGGGTTTATGAGATAATTACATGTAGAATCTCCCAATATCTTGATATAAAAAAAATAGAAAAAAAAAAAATACCGACCTTCCCTATTTTTTTAGAGCATGCAATAGGAAACGCACCTATTTTTAGCTCGATTGATCAGAGATCTGCAGAGCTTATGCAGTGGTGCGGGGTCCGTCGTCCGTCTGTCCAACCGTAAACTTTTTATTGTAGCGACTACTCCTCTGAAACTACTTAATGGATTTTCATGAAACTTTACAGAAATGTTGCCCATGAAGTCTAGTTGATCCTAGCAAAAATTCATGTTGATGTGAAATCCAAGATGGCCGCCAAATCTAAAAATAAGTTTTTAAAAAACAAGTTTGTAGCGACTACTTCTTGAAAACTATAAGTGATATTGATATGGGACTTTTTCTAAAATGATCAGCATGACATGATGTTGGTCCTTGTCGAAAATTGTTTTGATTCGACGTTAAACATGGCTGCCAGCGGCCATCTTTGTTTACATAAAGTTATATAATGAAAACTTGTAGCGACTACTCCTCTGAAACTACTTGACAGATTTTCATGAAACTTTACAGGAATGTTGCTCTTGATGTCTAATTGATCCTAGCAAAATTTCAGGTCGGCTGGAAATTCAAGATGGCCGCCACGGCTAAAAATAAATTTTCAACATGCAAGTTTGTAGCGACTGCTTCTTGAAAACTATAAGTGATATTGATATGGGACTTTTTCTAAAATGATCAGCATGACATGATGTTGGTCCTTGTCAAAAATTGTTTTGATTCGACGTTAAACATGGCTGCCAGCGGCCATCTTTGTTTTTTCATAGAGTTATATAGTAAAAACTTGTAGCGACTACTCCTCTGAAACTACTTGGCGGATGTTCATGAAACTTTACAGGAATGTTGCTCTTAATGTCTTATTGATCCTAGCAAAATTTCAGATCGGCCAGAAATTCAAGATGGCCACCACAGCTAAAAATAGATTTTTTAAAAAAAAGTTTGTGGCGACTACTTCTTGAAAACTATAAGTGATATTGATATGGGACTTTTTCTAAAATTATCAGCATGACATGATGGTTATCCAAGTCGAACATTATTTTGATTTGACGTTAAACATGGCTGCCAGTGACCGTCTTTGTTTACATAGAGTTATATAATGAAAACTTGTAGCGACTACTCCTCTGAAACTACCTGACGGATTTTCATGAAACTTCACAGGAATGTTGCTCTTGATGTCTAATTGATCCTAGCAAAATTTCAGGTCGGCTGGAAATTAAAGATGGCCGCCACGGCTAAAAATAATCAAAATCAATCAGTAGAGCTTCAAGGTCATTGACCTCTTTGTTTTTTTGGCCTTACCATTATTTAAAAGCAGAATACAGTAATAAAAAGGTTGTGTAAAAACATAAAGAAAATTGTTAACAACAGAATTGCACATGATCACAAGAAGTTGGGCATTTGTATTACGGTATTACATTATGTTTACACTGATTAAAATTGCTTAAAGGGACATCTGGCATTCTTGAAGTTTTGTCGAAATTTAAATTTAGCATCTCGATTTATTAATCCAGTATCATTTTGATTTAAAAAGCATATAATTAAATAACATTTTTAGTTTGCAAATTGTCTTCATTATTCTTCCATGTTTAAATATATTATTGATGCAATATAATCAACAGTTAATTATATCAAACAACAATTTGCTTTATACTACTCTTATAATTAATATTAATGATTGAACAAATTCAAGTTACGTAAAAAAACTAACGGGATGCCGTGTTTAAAAAAAATCAACTTCAAGAATGCTGTATGTCCCTTTAAAAACCCACCAAAAACGAGCAGTATTACTTATCATTTCATTTGTAGTGAGATACATTTTTTTAAAGTTGTAGATGAATTCAGTTAATAGATCATAGTAACATCACACTCGAATGTATTATCTACTTACCTTAAAAAATCATGCACAACTCGTTGATGATTCGTTTTAAAAGTGTGCAATAGCAAGTAGATCTTATGATTACTGAAAACGTAATCAAAATTGGACTGCGCTTTTGGAGAGAATGATTTTATTTCTGTATGTTCTAACTTTTGGTATATAATGTTTCAGTTGTGTGTTGTAGTGCAGAATTAATTATTTAAAAGACAGCTGAAGGATATGTTTGGTGTTCTAGAAATAATAAACAGTCTGAACTAGGGTGTTAAACTCTAATACCAGTTTTTACTTGTGAAGTACGATCAGGTTAATCAACAAAGTACAACTTTAATTTCTTCAGGTTTCTGGCTACCAAGCGGTTAACAAGTAGATGACAATGGACGCTGATGAGATTCTGTCGGCCCTAGGGGGCTGGGGAAGGTATCAGATCATTGTGTTCCTGTCCTTGTGTTTTGTCTACATGAGAGGGGCTTGGCAGGTGTTTGCAGTAATATTTATAGGTACATTTTTTAATTCCATGCATCCCCTCTATCCTGCTGTCTGAACTTAAAAACAACTATATGATTTTTAGGCTAAATAGTCTTTCTTTTTTAATTTTGAGACAGTATTTATATATCAAAATTACCAGCTGTTTAACCAGGTGTTTAACCCATTTCTACACACTTCAACCAGGGAACACATCTAAAGCTGTTAAAGGTACATATGGCAATCTTGAAGTCTTTATCAAGCATTAAAATTAGCCTCTTGATTTAATTATCCATTATCATTTTGACATTAAATCTGCCTGCATATATTTAAATACAATTTTCAGTTTTCAACTTTTCTTCATTATACTTCCATAGGCTTGAATATATTATTGGTGAAATGTAGTCAACAGTTAATAATATGCAAAAAAAATTTGCTTTATACAATTCTTAAAATTAATATTAATGATTGAACAAATGCAATTTATGTAGAAAAACTAACAGGATGCTGCAAGTTTTTAAAAAATCAAGATTGCCCTGTGTCCCTTTAAAATTGTCTGAATCCACAGTCAAATGTCATTCCATTAGGCTGCCAGCTTGATTTCAGTTTGTTAAGACGTTGCTAGGAGGTCATGAAATTTAACGTTCTATCTCGCATCCAATCAGAATTAGAGTTTTATCCAAATCTTGTTAACTTTGCAACAGTATATGCATATACACGTATATAAGCGGCAAATTTTAGCAATTTGTAGTTCAACACGGACAGAAACTATAGACCTAAAGTAAAAAAAAAAAAATGTATTTCTATTGATTGAAATGACCTACCAAATAAATTTTGTCCATTGAAATCAGCGTTTTTTTTCCCTTCTTTGGACGGGTCCGGTAAACGGACCCGTTCCAATCGCCAAAAAATAGCATTTTTCTCAATTTTGAGTAAAAAAAATTCCCAATTCCAGATTTTTCTTCCCAAAATTGTAAAATGTTTTAGAATAATCTTCTTAATAAAGTTTTTTACCAGGGTTTTCGACGTTTCTTCTGCTTTTCTGTGTAAATTAAAACGCAAAAAACAGCCTCCTCCCGAGGACGACGCCATGTTGTTTATGCTTTACCGCTAATATATTCTACTATGTAACAAGCGCCTCAGTGAGCGATGGGTTAATACTAAATAAAGGACGAATAACAGAAATCGTCTGGGCCAGGAAACTCTTTCCTCGGTCATGAGAATATGCAGAGCATCTGGTGCAACCCTAAATGACAATGAACTTAACAGCATTGTTAACATTTTCAGGGACAACAAAAACAGGGAAATTATTCTGTAACAACACAGTGAAGTACAATAAAAACTTGAAAAATTGCAGTTGTGAAAATATTTTATTATGTAAATCATCAATAAATCAATAAATATGTAATATTTTACAAAATACAAAAACATTTTTTTTTCCAATTCTGAGAAAAAACACCTGTTTTTTCCCAATTTTGAGAATAATCTCGTGTTTTTTCCCAATTTGACCGTTCACGACCCCATTCCCAAAATGGTGAAAAAAAACGCTGGAAATATATTTTGATAAAGTTAATATTTAAACTTATGAAAACTAATGTGATGGTGCTGGTCAAAGAACATACATGTACTGTTTCACCAGCTGCTGACCCCGGCCACGAGTGTTACATACCTTCCCAGACCAACACCTCCGACAGGATGTTTGCTGACGGCCAGTGTGACCTACTGGTGGAACAAAATGGTGTCAATGTTACACAAGCCTGTAGTCATGGTTACTCATATGGAGCGGAGTTTGATTTGACCATTCTCTCGGAGGTAAATTGGCCTTCTTACTCTCGTCATAACATAAATTATGTCAAAACAGTTAATCTTTTGTTTTTAATTATTTTTTTAATAAGCAAAATAACTGACTGAACATTGATATATACAATTTAGCTGCATTAGGCAGCATTTTTCATGTTTTCCCATGTTATATATACCATGGGTATGCTGGCTTAGTCTGTGTTAGTTTAGTTTAAACTCATTCATTTTACATCGATTTCAACGAAAGCTCTCTAAATTCTCGATGTCTTCCTGGGTAGAACCAGTACTAAGCTAATACAGATAAGGTTTCTTGCTCAGAGATACAACACATATGGTCATGGCAGGGATCAAACCGTCGACTTTTCGATTCTGGGCCACAGCGCTCTATCACTAGATAACAGCGCTCCACATCTGTGTTATCCACTGGCTTCCAGTCTGTGCTTCCAATGACTAGATGTTTTCACGAAATATACTTCAAAAGAAAGCAGTTTTTATCTGAAAAATCACTAAAAATGTAAACATGTTATAGTTACTGTTGTTTTTGCTCCTTACTTGCAGTTTGACCTGGTGTGTGGGAAAGACTACATGGTTGAACTGGCGACCACTATCTATATGGTGGGCAACTCCATCGGAGCTGTCCTCATCACCCCGCTGTCAGACAGGTTTGGGCGCAAGTGGGTGCTGTTGGTGTGTCTATGGATACAGGGGATTGTGGGAGTGGGCATCATGTTTGCGAACTCCTACTGGCTGTTCACTACTTTGAGGTTCTTTGTTGGATTTCTCAACATGGTCAGTTTCCAACAGATTAAAACATATTCTATTGCCATAGCATATGTATATATACAAAGATGGTCACACAACATTAAAGTAGTGGCCCTTCATATTGAATTTCAAACAATTTAAAGTAACAGTATCCCGATATTGTCTCTTGTCGGAAACATCACACAGATAAAAAAAATAGCATCCTGTCTATTTATTTAGTAAAATAAGATTTAATTTAATTTATTGTGTCAGACGTGAAATAAATCATGGTGTGTTATCGATTAAGGAGTTTGTGAAAAGTATATTTTTCATGTTAGAAAATTACTGAATTTTGCATTTCATATAATTATAATCTGCATTTCGACTGATAAACTCTTTGATGAAGAATAGCTATAAAATGCTGTTATATCTTTTCTAGGCCATTGCCTTGATTGCATATGTGATGATAACAGAGGTGTTTCCAGCTCGGAGTCGTACCCGTCCATCAGTAGGTGTGAATCTATGCTGGTCCCTGGGCATTATGTCATTATCGTTATTCGGATACTTTTTCCGAGACTGGAGGCATCTGGAACTCCTCATCTCAGTTCCCAACTTTATAACTATCGTTTACATATGGTAAGTACCTACTCCACTGTTCCCAACTTTATATCTGTGGTTGGTACCTACTCCCCAGTTCCCAACTTTATAACTATCGTTTACATATGGTAAGTACCTACTCCACTGTTCCCAACTTTATATCTGTGGTTGGTACCTACTCCCCAGTTCCCAACTTTATAACTATCGTTTACATATGGTAAGTACCTACTCCACTGTTCCCAACTTTATATCTGTGGTTGGTACCTACTCCCCAGTTCCTAACTTTATAACTATTGTTTACATATGGTAAGTATCTACTCTGCTGTTCCCAACTTTATATCTGTGGTTAGTACCTACTCCCCAGTTCCTAACTTTATAACTATTGTTTACATATGGTAAGTATCTACTCTGCTGTTCCCAACTTTATATCTGTGGTTAGTACCTACTCCCCAGTTCCCAACTTTATAACTATTGTTTACATATGGTAAGTACCTACTCCGCTGTTGTTCCCAACTTTATATCTGTGGTTAGTACCTACTCCCCAGTTCCTAACTTTATAACTATCGTTTACATATGGTAAGTACCTGCTTAAATTGGTAAGTACCCAACCTGTAATAAATTATTAATGAAATTGAAAAAGTATGAAACTTGTAGAACCAGTCTTATTTTATCTGTTGAACTGGGTTGAAAACCAGGAGGTCACATGCCATTCTATCATTTATGCACGCGCTTGGTTAGCCAAAAGCTAAAACTGGGTACCAGTCTACTTGTACTGCACAAGGATTAGTTCACCATGATTCGAAATTAACAGTAGTAACGGTTAGTTACCCGAAACCCTTTCATTTTACATCAAATATTTAAAAGCCTAAATCACCTTGTTCTTTTCGTATCATTAAATTTTTGTGGGATATTCTCTTATTTAGATAGCCTTAACAACAATCTATGATAATGCCAAGTTCACTAAAATATTTTAAATAATGAGTTTAGTAAATCATTAATAATGCCTTTCCACTGCTACCAAAATCTAGTTAGATTTCCACTTGCTTTCCAGCTCTACTCAAATCTCTCTACTCAGATCTAGCTGATCTACCTAGATTTCCACTGGCTTTCCAGCTCTACTAAGATCTAGGTAGATTTCCACTGGTTTCCAGCTCTACTCATATCTTGGTAGATTTCCACTGGCTTTCCAGCGCTACTCAAATCTAGGTAGATTTCCACTGCCTTTCGAGCACTACTCAGATCTAGGTAGATTTCCACTGGCTTTCCAGCGCTACTCAAATCTAGGTAGATTTCCACTGCCTTTCGAGCACTACTCAGATCTAGGTAGATTTCCACTGGCTTTCCAGCGCTACTCATATCTAGGTAGATTTACACTGGTTTCCAGCTCTACTCAGATCTATGTAGATTTCCACTGGTTTCCAGCTCTACTCATATCTTGGTTGATTTCCACTGGCTTTCCAGCGCTACTCAAATCTAGGTAGATTTCCACTGCCTTTCGAGCTCTACTCATATCTTGGTAGATTTCCACTGGCTTTCCAGCGCTACTCAAATCTAGGTAGATTTCCACTGCCTTTCGAGCACTACTCAGATCTAGGTAGATTTCCACTGGTTTCCAGCTCTACTCAAATCTCTCTACTCAGATCTACCTGATCTACCTAGATTTCCACTGGCTTTCCAGCTCTACTCATATATAGGTAGATTTCCACTGGCTTTCCAGCGCTACTCAAATCTAGGTAGATTTCCACTGCCTTTCGAGCACTACTCTAATCTAGGTAGATTTCCACTGGCTTTCCAGCTCTACTCAGATCTAGGTAGATTTCCACTTGCTTTCCAGCTCTACTCAGATCTCTCTACTCAGATCTACCTGATCTACCTAGATTTCCACTGGTTTCCAGCTCTACTCATATCTTGGTTGATTTCCACTGGCTTTCCAGCGCTACTCAAATCTAGGTAGATTTCCACTGCCTTTCGAGCTCTACTCATATCTTGGTAGATTTCCACTGCCTTTCCAGCGCTACTCAAATCTAGGTAGATTTCCACTGCCTTTCGAGCACTACTCAGATCTAGGTAGATTTCCACTGCCTTTTGAGCGCTACTCAAATCTAGGTAGATATCCACTGCCATTCAGCGCTACTCCAATCTAGGTAGATTTCCACTGCCTTTCCAGCACTACTCATATCTAGGTAGATTTACACTGCCATTCCAGCTCTACTCATATCTTGGTAGATTTCCACTGGTTTCCAGCTCTACTCATATCTTGGTAGATTTCCACTGGCTTTCCAGCACTACTCATATCTAGGTAGATTTACACTGCCATTCCAGCGCTACTCAAATCTAGCTAGATTTCCACAGCCTTTCGAGCGCTACTCAGATCGAGGTAGATTTACACTGCCATTCCAGCGCTACTAAAATCTAGGTAGATTTCCACTGCCTTTTGAGCACTACTCAAATCTAGATAGATATCCACTGCCATTCAGCGCTACACCAATCTAGGTAGATTTCCACTGCCTTTCCAGCACTACTCATATCTAGGTAGATTTACACTGCCATTCCAGCGCTACTCAGATCTAGCTAGATTTCCACAGCCTTTCGAGCGCTACTCAAATCTAGGTAGATTTACACTGCCATTCCAGCGCTACTCAAATCTAGGTAGATTTACACTGCCATTCCAGCGCTACTCAGATCTAGCTAGATTTTCACAGCCTTTCGAGCGCTACTCAAATCTAGGTAGATTTACACTGCCATTCCAGCGCTACTCAAATCTAGGTAGATTTACACTGCCATTACAGCGCTACTCAGATCTAGCTAGATTTCCACTGCCTTTTGAGCACTACTCAAATCTAGGTAGATTTCCACTGCCTTTAGAGCGCTACTCCAATCTAGGTAGATTTACACTGCCATTCCAGCGCTACTCAAATCTAGGTAGATTTACACTGCCTTTTGAGCGCTACTCAAATCTAGGTAGATTGCCACTGCCATTCCAGCGTTACTCAAATCTAGGTCGATTTCCACTGCCATTCCAGCACTACTCAAATCTAGGTAGATTTCCACTGCCATTCCAGCACTACTCATATCTTGGTAGATTTCCACTGCCTTTCGAGCGCTACTCAGATCTTGGTAGATTTCCACTGCTATTCCAGCACTACTCAAATCTAGGTAGATTTCCACTGCCATTCCAGCACTACTCATATCTAGGTAGGTAGATTTCCACTGCCATTCCAGCATTACTCAGATCTAGGTAGATTTCCACTGGCTTTCCAGCTCTACTCAAATCTTGGTAGATTTCCACTGCCTTTCCAGCACTACTCATATCTAGGTAGATTTCCACTGCCATTCCAGCACTACTCCAATCTAGGTAGATTTCCACTGCAATTCCAGCACTACTCAAATCTAGGTAGATATCCACTGCCTTTCCAGCACTACTCATATCTTGGTAGATTTCCACTGCCTTTCCAGCACTACTCAAATCTAGGTAGATTTCCACTGCCATTCCAGTGCTACTCAGATCTATTGTTCAGGGCGCTTCTTTCAGCCAACGGGTTTTCATCAATAACCTGATCAGTTTTAATAATATATATTTATAAATTATATATAACTGGGACATGGAATGTTTAGTGGTAAATAAAAATATCTTAGTTTTGAAGATCGGTTGAGAAATAAAGACTGCTTTTTAGATGGGGCTTTTCCCATGTAAACTCCTTGTTGTTGGAACAGCAGCAGAAAATTAAGAAAACTCAAAAAACTTTCGTAAGTGTTACGAATTTGCTATAAAACTTTCAGAGTGTCTTAATTTATGTTTATTTAACACATTAAAACCATTTTTTATTAAAAATTACAAAAGAATATTTTTTTTCTCTAATTTTTCATGCAAAAGAATTTTGCTTTGAAAATGCCCTATCAAAAACAACTTTTGCATGTGAATTTTTTATTTCTCGGCTGATTTTAAAAAGAAAGGTATTTTTAACAATATACAACTTATTTAGGTACCAGTTGAAGTTTGTCTGAAAAGTCCAAAAACCTTTGGCTGAAACAAACGCCCCAAACAATAGGTAGATTTCGACTGCCTTTCCAGGGCTAGTCGGATTTAGATTTCCACTGCATTTCCAACACTACTTATACAATCCAAATCACAGAAAATATGTTTATTTTGTCCCAGTTTGTCCGTCTTTTTCAAATCCATTTGGTCTTACTTTTCAAGAGTCTGCCAGCATCTATTCCCTGGCTCGTATCTCAGGGTAAACAGAAAATGGCCTTACTTTTCAGGAGTCTGCCAGAATCTATTCCCTGGCTCGTATCTCAGGGTAAACAGAAAATGTCCTTACTTTTCAGGAGTCTGCCAGAATCTATTCCCTGGCTCGTATCTCAGGGTAAACAGAAAATGTCCTTACTTTCCAGGAGTCTGCCAGAATCTATTCCCTGGCTCGTATCTCACCATAAACAGAAAATGTCCTTACTTTTCAGGAGTCTGCCAAAATCTTTTCCCTGGATTGTATCTCTGACAGGTAAACAGAAAATGTCCCCTACTTTTCAGGAGTCTGCCCGGATCTATTCCCTTGATTGTATCTCACCATAAACAGAAAATATCCTTACTTTTCAGGAGTCTGCCAGAATCTTTTCCCTGGATTGTATCTCTGACAGGGTAAACAGAAAATGTCCTTACTTTTCAGGAGTCTGCCAGAATCTATTCCCTGGCTCTTATTTCAGGGTAAACAGAAAATGTCCTTACTTTTCAGGAGTCTGCCAGAATCTATTCCCTGGCTCTTATCTCAGGGTAAACAGAAAATGTCCTTACTTTTCATGAGTCTGCCAGAATCTATTCCCTGGCTCTTATCTCAGGGTAAACAGAAAATGTCCTTACTTTTCATGAGTCTGCCAGAATCTATTCCCTGGCTCTTATCTCAGGGTAAACAGAAAATGTCCTTACTTTTCAGGAGTCTGCCAGAATCTATTCCCTGGCTCTTATCTCAGGGTAAACAGAAAATGTCCTTACTTTTCAGGAGTCTGCCAGAATCTATTCCCTGGCTCTTATCTCAGGGTAAACAGAAAAATGTCCTTACTTTTCATGAGTCTGCCAGAATCTATTCCCTGGCTCTTATTTCAGGGTAAACAGAAAATGTCCTTTACTTTCCATGAGTCCTGCCAGAATCTATTCCCTGGCTCTTATCTCAGGATAAACAGAAAATGTCCTTACTTTTCATGAGTCTGCCAGAATCTATTCCCTGGCTCTTATCTCAGGGTAAACAGAAAATGTCCTTACTTTTCATGAGTCTGCCAGAATCTATTCCCTGGCTCTTATCTCAGGGTAAACAGAAAATGTCCTTACTTTTCAGGAGTCTGCCAGAATCTATTCCCTGGCTCTTATCTCAGGGTAAACAGAAAATGTCCTTACTTTTCATGAGTCTGCCAGAATCTATTCCCTGGCTCTTATCTCAGGGTAAACAGAAAATGTCCTTACTTTTCAGGAGTCTGCCAGAATCTATTCCCTGGCTCGTATCTCAGGGTAAACAGAAAATGTCCTTTACTTTTCAGGTGTCTGCCAGAATCTATTCCCTGGCTCTTATCTCAGGGTAAACAGAAAATGTCCTTACTTTTCAGGAGTCTGCCAGAATCTATTCCCTGGCTCTTATCTCAGGGTAAACAGAAAATGTCCTTACTTTTCAGGAGTCTGCCAGAATCTATTCCCTGGCTCTTATCTCAGGGTAAACAGAAAATGTCCTTACTTTTCAGGAGTCTGCCAGAATCTATTCCCTGGCTCTTATCTCAGGGTAAACAGATGCAGCTGGTAAAGGGGCTAACATATGCCGCACGTCTCAATAAAATCACACTTCCTGATGGACTATTTGCTAACATAGAGGAAAAACATTCCAAACGGTAAATTATATATGTTAAATATTTATTTCAAGGCATATTTAATCAACAGCAAGTTTGATTTAAGTACAAGTCTAATTTGGTTGATTTTTTTCTAAAAGTATTTTAAACAAGATCATGTTTATTCTTATTTATTTTTACAACCAAACTATATACCGATTATTATCAGTCTGTCAGAATATACCGATTATTATCAGTCTGTCAGAATATACCGATTATTATCAGTCTGTCAGAATATACCGATTATTATCAGTCTGTCAGAATATACCGATTACTATCAGTTTGTCAGAATATACCGTCTGTCAGAATATACCGATTATTATCAGTCTGTCAGAATATACCGATTATTATCAGTCTGTCAGAATATACCGATTATTATCAGTCTGTCAGAATATACCGATTACTATCGGTCTGTCAGTTTGTTCGTCCGTTGTTTTTACTCATATGCTTTCACAAATTACTTCCTTAATTTACCACTCCCACACCGTTATGCATTGGTTAAGGTTTCTATTTAGGCCTGTTTCTAAGTCGCTGACTGCTCGGTGTGGTACGGATAAGACTAAAGAAACACATAGGCAGCTACATTAAAACATCTGTAGTTTTTGTGGTGTTTTCGTAGATATAATAGCCTCGTATTATATAATTTTATCCAACTTGAGTTAATGTAAGATCAACTATATCTGTAGTATCTACTTTATTTTGAATAAGATTACAGGTTTATAGTCATAGCTGTTCTTAATATGAATCGGTGTCATTTTTGTCTCGCCTTTTTGAAAAAAATGCGAGACATAGGCGCCGCTAATGTTGGCGGGCTCGATGGCGTCAACATATTGTATTGTAACTTTTTTTTCCTCCGGAGTAGAATGTTCAAATTTCATATATAACCTCCTGGCCATTGTCCGTCTTAATGCCAATAACTTCCAGCCCTCCAAATGACCCTGGGTCCGAGTCAACGTCACTTAAATACATCTACCATCACCAGATTTTAAACGCAAATATTGACGGTAACATGTATTTAAGTGACCTTGACTCCGACCCAGGGTCAGTTGAAGGGCTGAAAGTTATTGGCAGTTAAAAATCTGGTGATGGTACATGTATTTAAGTGACCTTGACTCGAACCCAGGGTCAGTTGGAGGGCTGGAAGTTATTGGCATTAGGAAAGATTATAACCAGGAGGTTATATATAAAATTTGAACATTCTACTCCCAAGGACAAGAAAGTTACAATGCAATATGTTAGCATTAAGGTTTTGGTTAGAGTTTGGTTAATGTTTTGGTTAATGTTTTGGCTAAGGTTTGCGTTAAAGTTCTTATAACTTTGTAGTCCTTTGGAGTAGAGTGTTCAGATTTCATATAGGACATCAAAGGTTATTGATCTTCTTATTACAGTATGTATTGCCCTCCAACTGACCCTGTGTCAAGGTCAGTTGCCTCTTAAATACATGTACCGTCTCCCGAGAAAAATGTGTTAAATTCTTATAACTTTTTTGTTCTTTGGAGCAGGGTGTTCAAATTTCATATATAATCTGCTTGTCATTGTCCTTCTTAATACCAATAACTTCCAGCTCTCCAACTGACCATGGGTCGGAGTC
>JAWPHD010022090.1:0-26238 GCA_037043455.1 Cyrtodaria siliqua
GTTTTACTCACCGAATCGAGCGTTGACACGTGTACGCGCTGTCGGAATTGCAGGTGTCCGTGACGTACGTTCCTACCCTTGTATACAGATATTGAATGATTTGGTTCTTCTCGCATCTTTTTGGTAATTATTTTTAAAAAGCGCCTATAAACTAAGATTAGCCGAGTAAAGTTATTTTTTAAAACTATTATAAGTTAAAGGTAATTATTTTAATTTAATTGTTAGTATTATTGTGTTGTATTTAAATATGTGTTTACATTTATCTTAAGATGTATTTCAGGCGACCACAGTGTTCAAAAATTACCGAAGACATGTGTTTTCGCGACTCTATTTTGTGAGTAACTCGAGTTCCCAGAGTAAATACACACACAATATAGGTATTATGCTCATGTTGGAATTCCCATATAACCTTATCCAGTATGCAAGATTTTTTTTATCCGACACCAAAATGCAGACCGGCTGGACTAGAATCCGTCTGCCACCTATTTTACATTTTTCTCCATGATCTACTCATGGACATGTAGGTTTATGATCTACCTTTTTACAATTTTTAGCTCTACTGATGAAAGATCAGCAGAGTTTAAGCCGTGGTGTGGCGTCCCGTCGTCCGTCTGTCCGTAAACTTTGTTCGTAGCTCGACTACTGGCTGTATACCAGATATCGTCATTTTTATGTTGGTTCTTTAATATATCTAAATCAAAACTAGCCATCTCATAAATATTTTTGCTGGTAGAGAAGATTGCCCCTTTGCCGTAAATATTCTGTGTTTACATTGTTCCTATTCTCAGTATGGTCGTTTGAGATGAATGTAGTAGTTATCGTCATGTTCAGTTTAATACCGAATAACAAGTTCTGGGATGATGAAAATGTGTGTAGTTATTAACTGAAACATAAATATACCATCGCATATGAATACACAAAAAAAGTATCTAGAAAAAAATTATATCTACAATTTAAAATGATTTTTCAACTGTAGTATCGGATGTAAATTTCTTCACTTCGATGTTCATAATTTAAAGGGAAATAACTGTCTGCAAATTTAAATTGATTGACGTGTACTCATTGTCTCCCTTGGCTGGGCATGTCAAATTGATTCAATGGTTCGACGTAAAACGTCAGCTATTTTAAAAGGAAAATTTCCTGCGCATGCGCATTAGCATGTGATTCCTCCAATTGTGTTTTGTTTATAACGGTATTTGTATAGGTAAACGGGTTGGTTTGAGAGTGTATGTTAACATTTCTAAACTATTTTTTCCTCTCCAATCGTCTAATGATAGTGTGTAGTGATTTGTAAAGTGGGGTCGAAAAATAATCGCAACATCGATCGTTTTATTGATAATGACGAAATCTGGTGGATGACGTTAACTGGTACACAACCAGTACTCCTCTGAAACTACTGAATGGATTTTCATGAAACTATACAGGAATGTTGCCCATGATCTAGTTGATCCTAGCAAAAATTCACGTTGATGTGAAATTCAAAATGGCCACCACGGCTAAAAATAGATTTTTAAAAAACAAGTTTGTAGCGACTAGTTCTTGAAAACTATAAGCAGATTTTAGAAGTGATATTGATATGGGACTTTTCTAAAATGATCAGCATGACGTGATGTTGATTGTTTTCGAAAATCATTGGTTTCGAAAATCATTTTGATTCGACATTAAACATGGCCCCAAGCGGCCATCTTTGTTTACATAGAGTTATTTAGTAAAAACTACTACTCCTCTGAAACTACTTGACGGATTTTCATGAAACTTCACAGGAATGTTGCCAACGATGTCTAGTTGATCCACAGACCTAATGACAAATAGATTGGACACTACGAAAATTATCCGAGGGTCACAGTTTTACATAGACTTATATAGGATTTTTTTTTTAAAAATCTTCTTCTCGCCAACTACAAGAGTCAGAGGTTTGATATGTTACATTTATTATAAGCTTATGGTCCTTTACCAAGTTTGTTCAAATAGTGACCCTGGGGTCACATTTGGTCCCGCCCCAAGGGTCACATGTTTTACATAGACATGTATAGGGAAAAACTTAAAAAATCTTCTTCTCTGAAACTGCAAGAGCCAGAGGTTTAATATTTTGCTGTTGCTATAAGCTTATGGTCCTTTACCTATTTTGTTCAAATGGGGACCCTGGGGTCACATCTGGCCCTGCCCCAGGGATTCACAGTTTTACATAAATGCTTGTAGAGGGAAAAACTGAAGAAAAAAAATCTTCCCTGGAACTGCAAGAGCCAGAGGTTTAATATTTTGCATTTGCTAAAAGCTTATGGTCCTTTACCAAGTTTGTTCAAATGGTGACCCTGGGGTCACATTTGGCCCCGCCCCAAGGGTCACATGTTTTACATAGACATGTATAGGGATATTTTTTTTTTAATTTTTTTTTTTTTAATTTCTTTTTTTTTTTTTTAATTATTTGTTTTAATTTATTTATTTTTTTAATTTCTTTTTTTGAATTTTTATTTTTTAATTTTTTTTTTTTTAAATATTTGTTGTTGTTTTTTTGAAATTTATTTTTGAATTTTTTTTTTGATTTTTTTTTTTTTTTTTGATTTTTTTTTTGAAATTTTTTGATTTTTTTTTTTTTTTAGCTCTATGTTCGACCAGTCGGACCAGTAACAGAGGTGTTCTTGATTTAGTTAAACATGCTATATGTTGCCTCGTTTATACGGTTGGGCCTTCATTTTTCATCTGATCTTTACCAAACTTTACCAGATTCTTTAGTTATGGCCCTTGATTTAGTTAAAAAGCTGTTTTTTGCCCGAAACTTTCAAAAAAACGTAAATGGCAGTCACTCACTTCATTGATGTTATAAGAGCCATGTTAGCCAGTAGAGCGTCCACAGGCCCTCTTGGGCCTCTTGTTACTGATTTAAAATGGGAAATATAATAAATCCCTCTCATGGTAATAACATAAATAAACCCAAAAACCTTTACTTCTATCATAATGTTTTGGTGTACATGACTGTCAGTACGAAATATTTTCAACACAGTGCCTGATACCCGGTCACACCTGTATATTAAAAATAAGTGTTGACCAGTGAAATAGATTCTTACATATTA
The DNA here is from genome assembly GCA_037043455.1 of Cyrtodaria siliqua. Taxonomy (NCBI): domain Eukaryota; kingdom Metazoa; phylum Mollusca; class Bivalvia; order Adapedonta; family Hiatellidae; genus Cyrtodaria; species Cyrtodaria siliqua. The sequence continues at coordinate 3,072 of JAWPHD010022090.1, forward strand.
ACCAATCAATATTTAAGATACATCCATCTCCTCGAAGATAGTTCTTTACTTTAAGCTACTATCAAAGGACATATCTCATTTTGGTAGTTTAATTAAATATTCTAATAAGATTAAAATAACCCTATATTTATTGTGTAGCACAAACTTTATATTATTTCAATATAAAACTAAAATAATGTTGAAAAAAACAGCCGGCATATTTTTATATAGTGTCAAGTATCTTACATTTTTGATGAAACTAACATAACCCGGAAGAAAACAGTATAATCATCAATGTGCACTACCAAATAATGTCAACCAAAGGACCCATTCTTCAATATGATCACATAAACATTATTCAACAACTCAAGATAAAAATCTCATGACTGGATATCATGCGTAATTTAATCCTGAGAGATGGTAAACGCTGAACGAAACGAAAGAAAATGCATTTTCTCCATTTGTGCATTTAAACTCACACGTTACGTTGCGGTCGTTTCGTGCATTTAAATGAATGCATAGTTTCATTTATAAACGCTGAATGCATTCAAAAACACAAAAATACATTCATAAAAATGAAATGCAAACAGAGCACAAACGGAGCGCAAACAAAACGCAAACGGAATGCACTTTTGGGGTACCTGAACGCAGCTGGGTCTGTATAATGTAAATGGATGACAAATCGACTTGCCCTGTATTTTATTGTATTGCCTAATTAAAGAGTGCAGAGAAAGGGTGATAGACCAAAAACACCAGGGCACAAGTAGAAAACAGTTGCTATATTTATAATTACAGTATATGCATTTCTTTTCAGATAAATGATGTCTGATGGGATGTCTCCTGGAAATATATACACATTTAAGGATGAGAAACTGGCTAAGTGTGATACCCAGTACCCCACCAGTATCCGTGACCAACATGTTCCCCTCATCATTGACAATGGTAATAAATTACATATAAACTGGAGAACAAGATCCTTTTTTGCAGGGCTTTTTTTCGGAAATAGGCCCAGGCCCTACAATAGGGGGAGAAAAAGCATGATTTTCAAGTTAAAGATTAAAATAATGCGATTTCGAGATATTGGGTGAGCATTGTATAAGGCAGAAATTGAAGATTTGGATGTGCAAGTATGCAAAAGAGGTACATTTTAGATAAATTGTCTTCTATAAATTCTCAAACATAATATTGTAGGGAAGTAAGAGGGGGAAATAATGTTAAAGAACAACAACATATATATATACATATATTTTGGTGATAGGGGAAAAATTTTGCAGCCAAAGAGTGGGGAAAAGTATTCTCTTTTGCTAGGGGAAGGGGCCGCATATCGGCCCGTTTATGAACTGAAAAAAAGCCCTGTTTTGGTATTTCAATGTTTAATAAGTCGAGACTTTGTTTTGGCAATAAACACAATTTGCCTGTTATTTCATTTATGGTGTATACAAATTATAAATATTATAGCTAGTTATAAATGGGAATTTGTCATAGACTTGACATTCTATCATCAAGGTTTCTAGCCTATACATCTTAAATCACCTTCGTTGGCGAGAACCTGGATACAGATAATGAATATAATTCGTAGTTATGATGTAAATACATGCCGGAAATAAAATTTGCATACTTTTATTTACCATCAAATTATTAAAGGGACCAGGCGCGAAGCTGGGTCCAACTCCCACCCACTCCCATTCAGTTTTTATTGCGTTTTTCGCATTTTTTCTTAATTATTTTTTTCGGACATTGACAAATAATTGTACGCACGTGCGTAGGTGCGTAAGCCCAGCTACGCGCCTGCGGACACACCGTGATCTTGATGCGTGTTTCACACATTTCATGCGTCAAATTAAAACAAACCAAAAACTCAGTAAAAGTGTATGTTTTTCTTCCAATCTTCTTTTTCAAGAAGTTTAGTTTTAAAGAAACTTAACACGCCAAATAACGGCAAAAATTACACTACAAAACTGCTTATCAAAACTCTTTCCAGGTGTTCAGGTCATATAGTAATGCATATGTACCGACTAAAAGTAAAGTTTTATTCATGGGTTCTAAAAATATCCGTGATGGAATATGTGTAAAATGAATTATGAGTTGGTAACTCTTAATTCGAAGCTGCGTTTTTGGGGTTTAGCCTGACTGGCTAAAGCTGTTTATATTGTGTCTATGGAGTTTGCATTCTCAAAATATGTAAGTTATATATACCTCGTCGTCAGTAAGTTTAGAAATGGTGTTCATATGTTGTAAAATTTGGCTGTTGTTGGCAGGAAAGCTACTTTAAATATTTCATTTTTTCCATAACTAGAGGCATCACACTACTTTGAAAAATAATGGAGAAACATAATTTACAAAATAATGTTTTCTCCTAACATAAAATACCTCAGTCGCCAATATTGCGAAGGGGCTATAAGATGCCCATACATGAAATAAGAAGAAAGCATTTGATCAATTTAGATGTTGGTTTGAATTGCTTCCTTTATTTCTCTTTACCGAGTATTTAATAGTAAATTGCTTGTAAAACCTCTATCTGGTTTAACTTTTACTATAACATCATGCAAAGTTTCTTGCTTCAAAAAAATTAATGTTGCAAATAAGGCAATATTGTTGTGTATCCCTTCAACAAAAAACAAACACATTTTCTAGAGGTGCGGGGTATAACCTGTATACTGGCTAACACCATAATTTAGCTTGGGCGGTACGCACCACAGTATGTTTGGGTCAGTAAAAAATTAAGTTTTATTTCTCCAATTCACGTTTGTTTGCTGCTTCATTGTGAATATAACACATTTAATTAAACAGTTAAAGATATAACTATAGACAATCTCATTAAAAATAAGTAAATAAAAACAATTAAAAATAATAAACTTTCAAGTGGTAAGTTTATGATTCTTATACGTACTTACAGATCTATTAGAGTAGTCCTATGTTAATGTTATCCTGCAATATATGTATTCATGTTTTTGCAGCTTCAAAACTTACACGGTATACCGTGGATAATGCACCGTGGTATTTGCTAAAAAAAGCGGTAATATTTTTCGCAGTACCCATCTCTAACTTTTTCCTTCAGGTGGATACCACTGCAGGGCTGGTTGGGCGATACACAACAAGCCTGATCTTATATTCAAAAATGTCACGGCCAAACAAAGGAGCAGAAAAGAAAAGGTTTGCACTTTTAGTTGTTTTCGAGGTTCAAGCATTTCCAATGATTTTTAGCTCAAAGTGAGCTATTGTGACCGCTTTTTGTCCTTCCGTCGTCGTCGTCCGTTAGCTCTTGGTTATACAACTTCTCCTTGGACAATTTTGACCAAATTTCACATGGATGATACTGGGTCAAATTATTTCCAAAATTTTACAAATTAGGTCAATGCGACATCCAAGATGGCCGCCATTACCATATATGGTCAAAACCTTAACAAATCTTCTTCTCAAGAGCCACAGAACAGATTTTGAAAGTTTTTGTTTATAAATGATCTCCAACTCCTAAACTACAAAAGTTATACAAACAAAGTTCCTAGGGTCAAAGAAGGATGTGCCACGGGGTTCCAAAGTTTGTTACTATGGAGATTTTACATGTTTTACATAGACTTATATACCGGTAGAGCATTTGTAGACAACATCTCCTCAGAAACCGTTTGACCAATTTTGACCAAATTTCACGTGGACGATACTGATGTCAATGCCTTCCAAAATTTACAAATTAGGTCAATGCGACGTCTAAGATGGTCGCCATTACCATATATGGTCAAAACCTTAAAAAATCTTCGTCTCAAGAACCACTGAACAGATTTTGACGTTTTTTGCTTATAAACGATTGCCAACTCCCAGAGTAAAAACCCAGGGGTCAAATCTTGCCCGCCCCGTGGTCACAGTTTAACATAGAATCAGGGTTCCCATGCAACCTGGAAAACTGGAAAAGTCCTTGAATTTTGCAAAGGCACATCAAGGCCTTGAAAAGTCCTGGAATTCCTCAAAATTTGGCAAAAACATGGAAAAGTCCTGAAATTTCGTTTCACAATGTCAATGATGTAGGTTATGTGTCACGACTCAAGTGGCTGGTTCTGAATAACTAAAGAAAAAGTTATAAATCCACAAAATTATCAAAAAATAAGTTAAACCTAATCTCATATGTACTCGATGACTTGTCTGAAGTCGAAAATCGTTAAGGGCACGACAAAACGGAGTAAAGAACATTCATCAAACGGTTCGCACATTAAAGGATTTAGGAACACCGGTCGTTGCACAATAAAAGACGAAAGCATAATTGCAAACTGTAGAAGGGTCTAAAACTAAGCATGTAGTGTGCCGCAGAATACATCGGTCATAACCTCTGTTTATAAATTTTCTAATAATTTTAATAAATAACTCATGAAAATTATCACAACCAATAAACCTGCCTAAGTTTGTAAATCACATCTCCATAAACCTTGTCGCAGAAGTGTTTTAAGATTGCTAATATATTTGTCGAGCAGATCAGACATGTAACTTGTGTTGTTTAAATGAACTCCTGTGAAAAAAGAAGTTCTGTGTTTTTGAGCTTTTGGGTAATAGGGTCCTTGAAAAACAAGATTGATTCTTAAAAAGTTCTGGAAAAGTCCTTGAATTTTTCTCTAAGAAAAGTGTGGGATAGTATAGGAAAATCTTTGAAAAAATCTTATTCTCCAAAACCACTTGGTCAGTTTTAACCATACTTCACATGGATGATCCTTAGATCAATGATTTTCAAATTTGTTAAAATTAGTGCAACGCCACATCCAAAATGGCTGACGTTGGGGTGGATTGGGGCTGGAGGGTGTGGGGGGTAAACAACATCTCCTCAGAAACTGCTAGGCCAATTTTGACCAAATTTCACATGGACGATACTGAGGTCATATGTTTTTCAAAGTCATACAAATTAGGACAGTGCAACATCCAAGATGGCCGCATGATTACCATATATGGTCAAAACCTTAAAAAATCTTTGCAAGAACCGCTGAACAGATTTTGACACTGTTTGTTTTTAAATGATCGCCAACTCCTAGACTGCAAAAGTTTTACAAATGAAGTTCCTAGGGTCAAAAATGGCTGTGCCCGAGGGTTCTAAGTTTGTATATGGAGATTTTACATGTTTTGCATACTTATATAGGGAATTTAAAACATCTTCTGTAAAAGCCCAAGGCATAGATCTCTCCTATATATTTAGCTTATGGTCTTCTACCAAGTTTGTTCAAATAGTGACTCTGGGGTCAAATCTTGCCCCGTCCTGGGGGTCACAGTTTTACATAGAATTATATATACGAAAACTTAACGTTGGCTATAACTTTCTTAATCCTTTTTATTTCTTCATCTATCTTTCAATATACACTTGTCATGACAACATCGACATGGCCATTCTAAAATATAAAGGTCAAAGGCACACTGAAGGTCATCATATGGGTTAAATACTAATTTTTTTCTTCACGAAAACTTTGTCAGGCCAGTTTGTCAAGGTGATTTATCTGGATTTAAAAAACCTTGTTATACTGACGAAGCGCTGACAGGCAACACATGTACACGTGTTCCGCGGAACATCCATCTAGTTTCTCAAACATTGTTCCCAAACTTCATGTACACATAACAACTGATGACCTTATATCCCTCTACATTCACCCATCATTGATTGCCTAATTTATTACAGAATTATGACCCTTTGTTTGACTTAGAATTTTCCACTCTAATATTGTAGAATGACCTGTTAACACATTTTATCTCAAACATTTTCAAATTGATTGTTCCCAAACTTCATGGACATTGTTCCCAAACTTCATGTACACGTTCGTCCGTCGGATGGGGACGTAAACCGGGCGGTCCCGTGTATCGGTCTATCCTCCGAGCACGTTAAAGAACCATAGGAATCTATTCGATAATAAGAGTAGGGCAGGTTCCCGGATTCCTATGTATCGTTCCCCTCTCTCTGGGGCGGCTCTAAATAACCTATACTGTGTTGATGAGCCGTTAAACAACATTCAATTCAATTCATGTACACGTAACAGCTGATTACCTTATGTCCTTCTACATCATAAATTGTTGATGCCTAATTTATTACAGAATCATGGCCCTTTATTTAATTGACTTAAGAGTTTTTCACTCCACGATGAACTTCATGTGGCTTTCACTTTAACACTTTTCATGGATTGTTATTACACCTAACATACAGTTCACACGTGATGACATGATGTGTCTCTGCATTAATGGTTTTTCGATTCGGCATTTTTTTTACAGAATTATGGACCTTTGTTTTAATTAGAATTTCTTTCACATTAAAAATTAAAGAAATTTTAGGCATTTGTTATTCCTGATTTTGCCCATCATCGGCTACTAGAGCAAAAAAGCGGGGGTATTCATCACCTTCAGTGATAGTTCTAGTTATACGTGTAAGTAAAATCATGATTTGTTTTGAAACAACAAGATTTAGCATAAATTCTAAGATCATTAATAAATAGAGGATAATTGTTGTTTTGGAGTGAATAAGTTTTTATTTCATCGAGAAGTGTGAAAACTTTTTATTTTCACGTATGCGAAGCATGAGTGAAAATATTAAAGTTTGATCACCGCGAGATGAAATCAAATCTTTTATTCACGACAAAATAACAAATTTTCTTTTTATTTTATGCTTTATAATCAAAGTGTACTGTAGTATACAGAAAAATAAATAAAAAGTTGACGACGTCATTGGCTTAGTATGATGAAATTGCTGTTTTTAATTCCCCGTAACTTCTAAACTACTTAACCGATTTCTATAATCTACGACTCATATTTTTAGTTATGTATTTTCAGTCCAATGATTTAACTTTTATAGCAACTTTCGGCAGTGAAAAAATAAACTATATTTCACACGTATGAAATACCACTTTTATTTCATTGCTAAAATCCACTATTTCACTGCTAAGCATAAAATAAAGAGATATTACTATTGTTTAGCACTTGAAATCTGATTTACTGCTCAGTTTTGAAGAAAAAAAATCACAAATCACAAATTCTCTTAAAGGGACACATGGCAATCTTGTTTTTTTTTAAACTCGGGCCATCCGGTTAGTTTTTCTACATAATTTGCATTTTTTCAATCATTAATAATAAGTATAAGAATAGTACAAACCAAATTATTTTTGTATATTACTGACTTTTGATAATACTGCACCAATAATATTTTTCAACATTAGGTAAAATAACAAAATTGAAAACTCAGAATTTTATTTAATGATATGCAAGCAGGTTTAAAGTCAAAATGTTCCTTGATAAATAAGTAGAGAGCTAATATTGATGCTTGATAAACATTTCAAGATTGCCATGTGTCCCTTTAAATGCAAAAAAAACTGTACTAATTCGCAATGTAGAGAGCATGCTTTATATTGTATGTGTATCGGTACCATTCCCAAAAGTGTGAAAAAAATTGCTGCAAAAGTATTTATATACGCACGTACACAATAATCACATTTTGTGGATAAACCATATCAGCAGGTTCACACTCAAGGCTAAAGCATCTCATGAGATCCTGCAGATATGGCAATCCCCGCCACATGTCCACTCGAGGTGATACAAGCTTCCAGAAAGCATACTTTATTAACCCTTAACCCGCTACATATATATATATAATGGACTGTTCTTTCTTTGAATTTATAAGACCATTCCATTTATGTGACAAAGGAGTATTTTGGGGGAATGACTAATCAGCAGCCAGACATTGTAAACCCTGATCAGCCTGCAAGTTACTCGCAGGCTGATCTGGGTTTACAGTAGACATTATAAACCCTGATCAGCCTTCGAGTTACTCGCAGGCTGATCTGAGTTTACAATGGTCGCAAAGGCTATTATAGTCGTGCTTATAAGGTTAAGGGTTAATAATTTAATTCTATTATATTAATGATACTGAAACTGTTTTCCAGGAAGCGGAGCTACAGGTTGGTAATGACATCACCAATTTCGATGTCGTACGATTAATGATGAGGTCACAGTTTGATAGGAATATTGTCACACAGTATGATGTGCAGGTAAGATACTTGTCATCATCTCGCTATTGATTTGGGGTCAGTAGGTCAAAAGGTCAAGGTCTGCATGACCCGATCATGAAAAATGCTTTCGGTGGAATTTGAATAATCCTAAAGTTGCTACAATCTTGGACCTTTTTACAGATCTATCTCTCTTTAGTGAGACGACAAACCCTGTTGATTTGTGGGGTCAGTATGTTACTGCAACAAAAATATTTTCAGTTCATAGCTGAATTATTTTGGAATGTTATAAAACTTTATATTATATATTCTGTGATGAATTATAGAAATTTCCCAGTTTGAGAAAATCTATAACATATCCCTTCCTCTACTGTGCTATCTCGCCTACTGTGCATTTCAGGGTACCTATGCGTCGAATATGAATCGAGATTTTTTTTTATTCCTTTCAATATGTTTTCATACCTGATATGATTGAATAGAATGAAAACGGACGCTCCTGAATCTGTTTTCAATCTTCGAGTAGCCATCCTCTAAGCTTCACAAAGTCAAAAATCATTTTGAACACTCATGTTTACATGTAATTTTATTGACAGCCAAAAACCAAAATGGCGACAGCGGAACATTCCATTTTTGTAGGGTAGGGTGACTTAAAAAATCAGTTGACCACTAGTGGTTTAAATAACAAAATATAAATGCAGTATACTATTTACCTAGCCTTTATTTGCTAGATATAATATTTTTCATTCCAAAATAAAGGATAAGTATCATCGATTGCCGGAAGTGCTGCACATTGAACAACAACATCACCCTGCAATAACCTACGTTTTACTTGGTACATCCGAACCCTAGAAACAGACATGAGCAGACGACAATTTCTAAGAAAAAGTCGGCCATGTTGTTTTAATTTTTACAATATAAACAATGGAGTCAAAATGAATTTTAGGCTTTGTGAAGCATACCGGATGGCTATGGCAAGATTGTAAACAGATCCAGGAGCGTCTATTTTCATTCTGTCTAACCATATCAGGTATGAAAACATATAGTAAGTAATAAAAAAAAATATCGATTCATATTTGACGCACAGGCACCCTGGAATGCACAGTAGTGTGCAAGATAGCACAGTAGCCAAATGTTATGAACTAAACGATAGACGTCACGACATTACATCACAAATTGATGCATGATATTACTCCGCGCTGTCGCCAAAGGAGTGACAGAAGAAGCAATACGTGTGTCAAAAGACGATTGGAAAGAAATTCATCACATAATATATATCGTGATACGGAAAATAATTCACTCGTGAGAAATATTCTTGCTATATAGAAACTCGTGCGAAAACGCACTCGTTTCTATATCGCAAGAATCTTTCTCACTCAGGAATTATTTCCCGTATCACTTCAATAATGTTAATTAAACTATATAATATATGTTATGTGATGAATCTCTTTCCAATCGTCTTTTGACACACGTATTATTTTATTAAACTCTATATAGGTAACAGTATGTCCCCTACGATTTACATCCTTTTTTCTTTTTATTGATTATATACCAATCACAATGAAGTTTGTGGTGGAGTGTATTGATAAGGTCCTTTAGGTGAAAATTCTAGTTTTTTAGCTCTAATTTTCGGCCAGCAGAGCTTATGGGATGCCGAGTTGTCCGTCCGTCCGTCCGTCCGTCGTTAACTTTTGTCTCTTTAAGACGATAGGGCCTTCATTTTTCATCCGATCTTTACCAAACTTTAAAAGGTTGTTAATATTAATGAAAGCTCGGATAAGTTCGAAAACCAGCCAGATCGGACAAGTAAAAATGGAGTTATGGCCCTTGATTTAGTTAAAAATGCTATATTGCTATATTTTGCCTCGTTAAGACGATAGGGCTTTCATTTTTCATCCTATCTTTACCAAACTTTACCACATTGTTAATATCAATGAAAGCTCGGGCAAGTTCGAAAACCAGCCAAATCGGACCATTTAGAGCGGAGTTATGGTCCTTGATTTAGTTAAAAATGCTATATTTCTATATTTTGCCTCGTTAAGACGATAGGGCCTTCGTTTTTCATCCTATCTTTACCAAGCTTTATCACATTGTTAATATCAATGAAAGCTCGGAGAAGTTTGAAAACCAGCCATATCGGACTAGTAACAGCGGAGTTATGGCCCTTGATTTAGTTAAAAATGCTATATTTTGCCTCGTTAATACGATAGGGGCTTCATTGTCCATTCGATCTTTACCAAACACTATCAGATTGTTAATAACAATGAAAGCTTGGACAAGTTTGAAACCTAGCCATATCGGATTAGTAACAGCGGAGTTATGGCCCTTAATTTAGTTAAAAATGCTAAATTTTGCCTTGTTAAGACGATAGGGGCTTCATTGTTCCGATCTTTACCAAACTTTATCAGATTGTTAATATCAATAAAAGCTTGGACAAGTTCGAAAACCATTCATATCGGACCAGTATCAGCGGAGTTATGGCCCTTGATTTAGTTCAAAATGCTATATTTTGTCTTGTTAAGACGGTAGGGCCTTCATTTTTCATCCGATCTTTACCAAGCTTTATCAGATTGTTAATGTTAATGAAAGCTCGATCAGGTTCGAAAACTAGCCAGATCGGACCAGTAACAGCGAAGTTATGGTCCTTGATTTTGTTCAAAAATGCTATAATTTGCCTCGTCATACGATAGGGCCTTCATTTTGCATCTGATCTTTGCCAAACTTTACCAGATTTTATGACTTTCTTTTTTATATTATTATTTATTTATTTCTTGTATTTTTTTTTTTTTTTTAATTAATTTTTTTTTTTTTTTATTGATTGATTTTTTTTCATAATTTTTTTTTTAATTTTATTTTTTAATGTTTTTTTATTTAATGTTTTTTTATTGATTTTTTTTTTTTTATTGTCTCTACTGGCCAAGTTCGGAAACCAGCCAGATCGGACCAGTAATGGCGGAGTTATAGCTCTTGATTTAGTTAAAAATGCTATATTTTGCCTCTTTAAGATGATAGTCACTCGCTTCATTGATGTTATAAGAGCCATATTAGCAAGTAGAGCGTCCACAGGCCCACTTGGGCCTCTTGTTTCTCATAAATGCTCCATCATTAATCATAAAAACGTAATTCGCACCGCCTTTATGTCTCATTTTAGGAGCAGATTTTAGATTACATCTTTAGTAATCTAGGAATTGAAGGCGACGGCACAATAGACCATCCGATAGTGATGACCGAACCACCTGTAAACCCGAACTACTGCAGGCAGCGTATGTTTTATTGTTGCTTAACCTTGTCCTTGCATATAGTAGGAAATTTTAGATGTTTGCAAATTGGTGTCGACATCCCACTAAACGCCTTGAGTTGTAGGGTGGGGCCCTGAGTAGGGCATTCCACATTTCACTATCAATATAACTTTATGAAGTCATAGCTCCGTACTGTACATGTTCAAAGTTTTTGTTAAAAAAAATATCTGTATATCATGTAGTGATGGCTCTGAAGTTCATGCATATGTCATCCATGGCAAAAAGAACTCACCCAAAAAATAGAAATGATACAAGGAAGAGCTGCCAGATTTGTTTTTAGTGATTACAACTACCAGAACAGTGTGACCTCAATGCTAAATGAACTAAAATGGCCAACCTTAGAACATAGAAGAAAAATTACCTCCTTAACAAATCTGTACAAAATTCAAAATAACCTTCTGTGTGCAGATCATCATCATCTGTTACCATCTCGAAACCTGAACTTTGTCATTCCATTTTCTAGCACTAATTATCACCAAAACTCCTTCCCACGCACAGTACGATACTGGAATGAACTACCACTAAATACAAAAGAGAGCTCTAGCCTTGACATGTTCAAATCTAGGCTCCCACCTTTTATTGTTTTTAAATTTTTAAACCTGTAATAAATTACTTCAGATCTCCTAATTGTCTTACTTGTTACCCTGACTTGTGCCTCCCTGTTATCTTCAATTTGAAGGATGGGAGTATTTTGCAGATTCAGATTCAGATTCAGATATATAATAGTGTGTAAATGAAGTATTATACATATATAATGGTGTGTAAATTATACATATATAATAGTGTGTAAATTATACATATATAATAGTGTTTAAATTATACATATAGAATAGTGTGTAAATGAAGTATTATACATATATAATATTGTGTAAATTATACATATATAATAGTGTGTAAATTATACATATATAATAGTGTGTAAATGAAGTATTATACATATATAATATTGTGTAAATTATACATATATAATAGTGTGTAAATGAAGTATTATACATATACAATAGTGTGTAAATTATACATATATAATAGTGTGTAAATGAAGTATTATACACATATAATATTGTGTAAATTATACATATATAATAGTGTGTAAATGAAGTATTATACATATATAATATTGTGTAAATTATACATATATAATAGTGTGTAAATGAAGTATTGTACGTATATAATATTGTGTAAATTATACATATATAATAGTGTGTAAATTATACATATATAATAGTGTGTAAATGAAGTATTATACATATATAATATTGTGTGAATTATACATATATAATAATGTGTAAATGAAGTATTGTACATATATAATAGTGTGTAAATGAAGTATTATACATATATAATAATGTGTAAATGAAGTATTATACATATATAATAGTGTGTTAATGAACGTATTATACATGTATAATATTGGTTACATATTTCATATTGTTTAAAAGAAGAATTATGATGGTACATATAAAAATGATTACATTGTGTAAATAAGTATAATATATATATCATATATATTGCATTATACATGTGTAAATAATTTATTTACATGTTATATATTGTGTAAAAAAAGTATAAAACATTATATGACATTGTTTAAAAGAAGAATTATGCATATAAAAATGATTACATTGTGTAAATAAGAAATATACATATTTTTCATTGTGTAAATGAAGCATTGTACATATATTTAAAGTGTGTAAACGTTTTTATTGTAGAGATGTCAGAGTTGTTGTTTGAGTGTTACCATGTACCTAAGGTGACGTATGGACTGGACTCGCTGTTTAGTTGGTACAATAACCATCCAAACCCAGGTAACTGTTTAGTTGGTACAATAACCATACAAACCCGGGTATACAATAACCATCCAAACCCAGGTAACTGTTTAGTTGGTACAATAACCATCCAAACCCAGGTAACTGTTTAGGTGGTACAATAACCATCCAAACCCAGGTATACAATAACCATCCAAACCCAGGTAACTGTTTAGTTGGTACAATAACCATCCAAACCCAGGTAACTGTTTAGTTGGTACAATAACCATCCAAACCCAGGTATACAATAACCATCCAAACCCAGGTAACTGTTTAGTTGGTACAATAACCATCCAAACCCAGGTATACAATAACCATCCAAACCCAGGTAACTGTTTAGTTGGTACAATAACCATCCAAACCCAGGTATACAACAGCCATCCAAACCCAGGTGACCTGTACTTCTCCATAGCATGAAGACTTCCAGGCTTCCTTGGCTGCTATGCTTCAGTGTTAGGATCGATATCAGATACCAGGCAGTCTCTTTTTAAGAAATAGAACATTTACGATGAATTAACATGATGTAAACTTCAACCTTTAACCCGCTACATATATATATATATAATGGACTGTTCCATTTATGTAACAAAGGGGTGTTTTGGGGGAAATGACTGATCAGCAGATGGACATTGTAAACCCTGAGTTGTTGCTCGCAGGCTGTTATGGGTTTACAATGGATGCGAAGGCTATTATAGTTGTGCTTAGCAGGTTGAGGGTTAAAATAAAAATTTAGATTAATTTCTCTGTTTTAGTATTATTCTTTCCTGTCTTGATTTAATATTATGCCATTGTTATTTCATTTAAAACAGCAAAATAGTTGTAATTGATATGACTGTGTTTATCATGTTTATAAACTTTATTTATTTATCTGCTTACTTTCACAAATATATTTCAGCGCTATCTGTTGTCTACTGCACAATCATGCTTATTGATATTTTTAATGTGCATTTTTACAATTTACCGCTGATCGATTGTAGAAAATCAAAATCAGATGCCTAAGTAACCAATGATCGTTTGCAATCGATTTATCGGTACATCACTAGTCATGCTAGTGTAAATATTCAGTTTTAGTTTACACCATATTTGTTTTAATACAAGTTCGGTTGACACCATATTTGTTGACAGGTTTAGTTTACACCATATTTGTTTAATCCCATTGGGAGATTGACTTGTAAGTGAGGAAGTGTTGATTCTTGCGGATGGCGGGAGGTGTACAGTACTGGTTATACCCAGGAAAAGTGAGTGGTCTGCCTTCACCACAAAAAATCAATCGTCATATATATATAACCTTGCATGTGTTGCATGTGATATAAATCATTTTACACCATATTTATTTACAGATCCAGTTGGCACTGTATTTATATACAAGTTCACTTTACACCATATTTGTTTACAAGTTCACTTTACACCATATTTGTTTACAGGTTCACTTTACACTATATTTGTTTACAGGTTCACTTTACACCATATTTGTTTACAGGTTCACTTTACACGATATTTGTTTACAGGTTCACTTTACACGATATTTGTTTACGGGTTTTTACACAATATTTGTTTACAGGTTCACTTTACACCATATTTGTTTACAGGTTCACTCTACACCATATTTGTTTACAGGTTCACTTTACACCATATTTGTTTATTGGTTCACTTTACACCATATTTGTTTACAGGTTCACTTTACACCATATTTGTTTACAGGTTCACTTTACACATATTTATTTACAGCTTCAGGCAATGCCATGGTGGTAAGTTGTGGTTACCAGACCACCCACATTCTTCCTGTGCTACAAGGGAGGGTGGATGTGGGACAGTGTCGCAGGATCAACATAGGGGGCGCTCATATTGACGGCTTTATGCAGCGCTTGTTACAGCTGAAATACCCGGGACACGTAAATGCTATCACACTGAGTAGGGCTGAGGTATCTATCCTGGATTTTATATTCTAATATTAAAGAAATTGTTCCGGTGATATCGTACAATGTATTATCCCCATTCTATAAAATTCTTTTGAGTTTTATTGTCTAATCACCCATACTAAAATATATACCAAGTCAGTGACAAGCACTGTTCAGCTGGCTTGCGGAACGTCGGTGGCTCTACCCAGGTGCCCGACCGTGCATTAAAACTGCCCAGAAGTGCAACTGGGGTCTTCCTCCACAAATAGAAGTCGGAAAGTCGCCATATGATCTTAGCGGTTGGTGCGACTATAAAATCCAATCCAATTCTGTGACAAGCAATACAAGTATAGGAAAGAAGAAATTAAAATTGAGGTCAAGTTAAAACGTTCAGTATTTAACTCAGATTATACACATATAAATTGAGCAAAAAAGTTTATTCACTTACAAATTGAGCAAAAATGCCCTATTTCAAAATTCTTTGAAAAGTTCTCACATGTTTTAATATAGTCCTTAATGTGAGCTTCTTTCGTAAAAAGAAAAATGTCCTGACCAAAACTGAATGGAAACATAACATATGGGGGAAGATACTTAGATTAGATTGAAGTGAAATACAAATTAAATGCTTGTCTCAAAGACTGGTACCCATGCACAGTTATTTTGTAACTGTATAACAGAAGCTGGTACCCTTGCTTAACTGGAACTGATTTGTTGTATAACATGAGCTGGTACCCATGTGTATAATTATTTGTAACTGTTTTGTTGTATAATAGGAGCTGGTACTCATGTGTGATTGTAACTGTTTTGTTGATTAACAGGGCTGGTACCCATGTGTAATTATTTGTAATTGATGCTTTGTATAAAAAGAGTGTGTCATTGTAAATGTTTTGTTATTACAGGAACATGTACCCATGTGTAATTGTAACTGTTATTTTATTACAGGAGCTGGTACCCTTGTGTATTGTGACTGCTTTGTTTTTACAGGAGCTGATACCCGTGTGTAATTGTAACTGTTTTGTTAGTACAGGAGCTGGTACCCATGTGTAATTGTAACTGTTTTGTTATTACAGGAGCTGGTACCCGTGTGTAATTGTAACTGTTTTGTTATTACAGGAGCTGGTACCCATGTGTAATTGTAACTGTTTTGTTATTACAGGAGCTGGTACCTGTGTGTAATTGGAACTGTTTTGTTATTACAGGAGCTGGTACCCATGTGTAATTGTAACTGTTTTGTTATTACAGGAGCTGGTACCCATGTGTAATTGTAACTGTTTTGTTATTACAGGAGCTGGTACCCATGTGTAATTGTAACTGTTTTATTTTTATAGGAGCTGGTACCCGCGTGCAATTGTAACTGTTTTGTCAGTACAGGAGCTGGTACCCGTGTGCAATTGTAACTGTTTTGTTATTACAGGAGCTGGTACCTGTGTGTAATTGTAACTGTTTATTACAGGAGCTGGTACGGGAGCACACACACATCGCTGTAGACTACCGGCCTGAGTTGGAGGACTGGATAGCCCACGATTACTACGATGAGAATGTTCACAAAATGCAGCTCCCCTTTGCCAATGTGGGTTTTAGCTTAGTGTTCTATCTTGATTCAAAAGTTTTTGAATTGTCCACTTATCCAACAGGGTTAGGACATCTAAATGTTACATAATTATCCTGATAAAAAATATATTAGGCAAAAGAAATTCATGTGTTTTGCTAGGTGGACCTTATTTTTTGGAAGCGACAATAGGGTAAAAGTGATCACGAGTCTGATTTGATATTAAGGCGGATGATTTTGCCCGATTTGGTTTACATAAAGTGCACACACAAGCAACAGGGAACCAGTTTAATGTTTATTGTAACCACTTCATCCCAGCAAGAGCTTGATATACAATATACCTGGTTTCCAGTATGATTGCAAAGGAGGTATATGAACATTTATTTTGCCTTGATATTGAGTCAGACATTGTGTCAAACTTACAATCAAATAGAGCAAGTCCATATATTGGCATATAGTTTTATCATGTGTTACATGTTCTATGAAATTATCATGAACATTGAAAGAAAACAGAATAATCATCCATTTGTACCACCAACTATTGTCAACCATTGGACCTTTCTCCTATATTCTTACAAAAACACAACTGTCCAACTCGTGATCTGAATCATTCGACTTGATATCATTGATAAGCATGTTTTGCCTTATAACAAGCTGTTTCTACATGTGAAACAGATATAAACAAAACAGCTTTTGACGTTTCTTTTTGTTGAGAAAATGAATGTGCCCATCAAGCAAGTAGCCCAAGAAGGAAGTCACTCGCCCATCTACAATGATCACCTGATTTTCGGAAGGACCATCCCTTTCCTGCTATTTTAAATTACGTACATTAAAAATATACATGATGTAAATCCATCTCATGTAGTAGGATTGTACATATAGGAGCATCAAGCGTTCGCATGATTGACTTTGTGTTCTTTAAAAATGTTGAACATTCTCAAAAACATCTGTCTGCAATGAAAATAACAAAAGACAAATCTGAAAAAAAACTTCAAACCCAAAGCGTCTACGACAACATGCTAACAATCTAGCAGCACTACCAAACAATTAAGGCATATAAATTGTTGATAATATAATGTAAACAATGATCACAGAACAACACTGTATATGTGTTTTATTTTATGTAATGATTTGGTAATTATAGCTGTACAGGCCAACTGTCAGAAGGACCACCAGTTTTTAAAGGCAGGACAATCTGCAGGCTTCCTACTTATAAAATTTAGTGTCGAACCAATTTTTTACATAATCCCGTTCAAAAGCTTCAAGCTGTTAAATAAGATCACGGGTAATAGCCTCTCTGGTGCCACTGGGTTAGTTCGGAGTTTCTTAAAAGCAAGACACTTCCACAAGCCTTGTCCTTCAGTGCGGACATAAACCGGGTGGTCCCGTTTATCTGATAAGCCTTTCCTCCGAACACGTATAAGAACCATAGAAGATTCATTTGATATGCTTAAAGATGGTTACCCACACTTTTTTGTATGTCTGCAGGCCCCTGGAAGTCTGATTTCCGCCCAGCAACAGAAAGAGAGACGGGAACAACAGATACGGAGGCTCAAGGAACTAAATGTGAAAAAAAGAACAGAAAAGGTACACCTGTCAGGAATTGAAATTAACACCTAAATCCTCATCTAAACCTTAATCCAACCTGCTTGCACAATTTGGTACATGCTTGTATTAAATGGTAATACAATTTGGAGTTTTCATTTTTTTTTTGTTAACCCTTAACCCGCTACATATGTATAATGGACTGTTCTTTCTTTGAATTAAGACCGTTCCATTTATCCATTTATATGACAAAGGTGTTATGGGGAAAATGACTGATCAGCAGCCAAAGTTACTTAAGGCTATTATATTCGTGCTTAGAGGGTTAAGGGTTAAGTTTTATCAAAGTGTTTTTAACATAAAAAATCTTGGAGAATATCACTATCTGTTTGTTAAAAGTGATGTTTTATTATTAGTTGTTGTTTTATTATTAGTTGATGTTTTTGAAAACTTTAAAACAATGTGTTTTTTTAATATTATAAATTAGGTCCTTGTCATTACTTTAGTAGAATATATTATTGCTGCAATATAATACAGGTTGTTTTTTTTGGGTTGTTTTTATAGCCGTTCTTGGGCTATATTCCCAATGCCAAAACATAACACACCAACAAATATATTTGAATATTTACTAAATAAAATCAAGATTGTTTGACGGAATTTAATAGCGGTACAAAAAAGAAGTACCACTTCGTGGGGTTGAACTCATAACCCACACTAAAATTACACTCGTGAGTAAAAATAGTCGAACGTCGCTACCGACTGAGCTAACCGTGCCATATGTATTACGCAAGAGATACAATATATTAAAGGAAAAGCGCTAATGGGTGTCATGTGATCAGCAGAAAATGTAAATAATGTGGTTCCTACATTATTTACAAATAATAATTTATTTTTTTTTCAAACACGAAAATATATTACTACAGACTTACCTGAGTCAATGCTAATGTTTTCATGTATACATTTCACTGAATAAAAATCAGACAGTTATTTAGCTATGCTAATATCTGCTTACTTACAGACAGTGTCCCTTTAAAACATCTTGCCTCCATAAGCTTAAGGTAGCTAAAATAGGTCCTTTTAGAAAGATTATGAAATTGGATTTTCTAATAGACAAAAAATGTCCTACAAAACATAATCGAACATGGCTTATGAAAAATACTCAATGCTGATTGGTTATTGAGGAGGTTTTAAATTTCAAATAAAAATCTCTCGCAAATTCATCATGTTCATCTTATCAATGTTTTAACCGCTTAAACGGTTCTTATAAATGCGAGAAAACAAGCAAAACAAAAAATATAAAGTTGTTTATGTAAGTCGAATTGAAGTTGCATAACAGGAGCAACTTTAAGTTATTTTTTAAAAAAAGATGAAGCTGTTCATATGCTTATTCTGGTTACAGCTGGCCGAGGAAGAAGAGGAACTGATACAGTTGATGCAAATACAGGAGTTACTGGACGATGAAGATGAGGATGAATTCAGTGTGAGTGATATCCCACGTAACGGTGCTAGATAATTCCTTAATGGTGTACATCAAGCTTTTTCCAGAAGAATCTAAAACTGTTAAAAAAACTAACCCACCAAATAAAGGCAAAATTACACGACAAAATCTTTCATCAAAACTCTGTCAATGTGTTCAGGTCATATAATTATGTATATATGTCGATTAAAAGTATAGGATTTTGAACAGGTTCTTAAAATACCTGTGATTGAATATACGTAAAATGAATTATGAGTTGGTAACTCTTAAATTCAATATTCCCATTTTGGGGTTTTCCCTGGCTGGTTAAAGCCGTTTATATTGTGTCTATATAGTTTGAATTCTAAAAATATGTAAGTTATATATATACATGTACTACATCGTCAGTAGATTAAGGAAAACAGTTTAATAGCTCATTTAATATCTTCCAAATCATAATGTCGTAATAATCAAAATACAGTGTAAGCAGCACGTTGTATGGATCTAGAAGTTGAAACCAATATAGATTTTGCATAAATCAGGTATAACCTGCCTAAATTAACCCTAGTGTGTAACATTTAACTGTGCAGAATGAAGTTTCTTGTTTTACAAGAAGTAATTTTTGGCTCGTTCATTAATATGTTGAGGTCCTTTAGTATAGAAAATATCATTATTTGTCATTTTTAAATCTAGAACCGCATAAATAAGAATTTCATGGTTAGTAACTTAGAATTTCAGCTGTATTTTGGCAAGTGTAAAAAAAGTGATAAATGCGAGCCTCTGGCGAGTATTTGTCACTTTTCGACACAAGCCAAAATACGAAATTCTAAGTTACTAACCATTTTTTTTTATCATGCAACTGTTTTAAATAACATAATTTACCTGAAAAACAATGGAAATATACAGTTTATGTCTGCTGGCGTCAAAATACAAATGGAGGATGGTTTGTCAAGGGAAGTAACTTTGGCAAAAACGTTTTCGGCATTTAAGAATATTTATATTGATAATAAATGCAAAATACTTTTTTTTGATAATGTATTGTATTTCTAAATTGATCAGCATAAAAAATAGTGTATATTTGTAGTTTAAATGGCCGATTCCTGACTTTTGAAGTCATTGAATAATAGCGCGTGTAGCCACTAGCATAATACAGCAGTTGGGCGCAAAATATTAGGTTAGTAGACAGTAGATGTATTTGTATAGTAGAAACATTAGTTGCATGATAAAAGCCTGATGTACTCGCTTTATAGGCAGAATATGCTTTAAAATGTAACATAAAACTCAGAAGCCTTATAATTTAGGGAAATTACAGTCCAATCAATAGAACTAAACTTGTAAAATATGACAAATAAATGGAGGGGTCATAGCAAAACTATTGTAACTACATATGAATAAAGAAGGAGATACAATAGTTTCGCACTGAACCCCCGAAATTTAATAGTTTCAATAACTCATGCCTGAACTAATGTTCTTTTATTTGTTGCGGCCCACGGACACTATGCTTATGCATAAAAAAACCATTGTTTACATACACATACTATAAATAAACCATTTGCCCGTCAGCCCGTCTGCAACCTGCTTTATGTATAAACACAGTGTTAATGGGACACAATAAAATAGCACATTTAAATTCACACATCTGGTATTAAAAACATTTATTTGGCATAGTTAGCGAATGTTAATTGTAATATATGTATATCAGTTGGATTGCCTAATTCCCTAAGTTATAAGGCTTCAGAATACTTGAAAAGTAGGCAACTTATTTAAAAATCAACTATTTCACGGAGATGTGAGCTAGCATGAAAGGAGCATCTGTTTGAACATTCTAAACCCAATTTCAGTATGCATTGAAGGAGAGAGGTTATGAGGACGAGGAGGAGTTACAGGCAGTCATCAACAAACTCACAGTCAGTATACAGAGGTTGAAGGCTAAACTCCAGGGGACAGAACCCCCTCCGGAGGAACCAGAGGTGATTATAGCCCTTGTTTTATTGTTGTTTTTTCCCGATTTGTGTGGCACGAATATTTTCATTACTTGAAGCAGTGGCTGTTAAAGGCTTAGCTCCACCTGGGCTGATTTGTATGCTCCCTGAAGGGAGGCACATAGTAATTGCACTGGCCTACTGTTTTTCCGTTTGTCTGAAACAATTCCGTCCGAAACGATCATGTTTCAGCCATTACTTTGAATGAACTGAAGGGATTTCCATGAACTTCACAAAAAATTTAACCATAATTAGACAGTGTGCAAGAATCGAGTCCGTACCTCAAAGGTTAAGGTCACACTTGGAGGTCAAAGGTTAAGGTCACACTTGGAGGTCAAAGGTTAAGGTCACACTTGGAGGTCAAAGGTCAAATCAGTATAAAGTTTTGGGGGCATTTGTCTTATTGGTGACAGGTTTTGTATTTTACTGAATTAACTTTTTGTGTGATCGTGTGTCTCTAATATACAAAGGATATTACATGAGTGCCTGTTCAAATAGAATCTATTCATGCCTGTTTAATATTGAATTTATTAAACTCGTTGGATAAATTTGTTATGATGCTAGGCTGAGCCTCACATCATATAATTTCATCCAACTCATGGATGTTAGAATCTATTTATCACATAACTCAAAAAAAGCCTCATAAAGAGTTCTTCTTATTGTAGCTGTCTATATATAGAGGATCATACATAATGAGTTTAATAAATTCAACAATGAATTTGAACGAATGTTAGATTCTATTTATCACATAACTCGCATACCGACTTTTATGGCATTTTGCCTGTCGTTTTAACATGCGAAACCGACATAAACCGTGGGAATTGGATCATAGTCATTATCAATTTTTTTTGACAGTGCATACTAGGCTTATTTTCATACTTATATAACTAGTGGTATATCGAAAATATAGAATGATGTTTTTCCACTCCCACACCGTATTAAAGTTATGTGATAAATACTGTTGTCGTATGATGATGTATGTTTATATGATGACGTCGTAAGTTGACTTGGCCTTCTCCATACAAAACCAAACAGCGGATCTACCTCGTCTATTCCGTAATCCGGTATTTTAAACGGTTACGGAAATCGACAACACAATCCAATGCACACTCAGCTGAAGGGAAAAGACCGAATGATAATTCAGCCCTCATTTGCATAGTTATATCACTAGTGGAATACCGAAAATATTGAATGGTGATATTCCACTCCCACACCGTAAGTTATGTGATAAGTTCATTATTTGAAGCAGTCACAATAATTATCTGTCATTGTGATTCATTTCTTTACAAGTATATTGGGGATGATTGGCATTCACAGAACGTATTTTTACTGTGGACTATTCTCTTTTATATACATCTGTTAAAAGGGAGGATAGGACGCAGGCATGCGGCCGAAGATGGACACAAGTGTTTCATTCTGTATGATGTTAAATACCTGTTCTACATGATGCCCTTGTTCCAACCAAAGGTTTTTTAGCATTAACATGAGAAATTTTAGTAATATGTAGGTAAATTATATATCATTAAATAAATTTGCCTTGGGTTTGAAAATCAGTTAAGAAATAAATATTTTCTCTAAAAAATCTCAAATAACTTGTTAGCTTTAACAGTTTGCTACAAAACTTTCATTGATATACAGATTATTTAGGTACTATTTAGTTGAATTTTGTTTGAAAAGTAAAAAAAAAACTTTGTCTGAAACAAGTGCC
>JAWPHD010022091.1:0-26236 GCA_037043455.1 Cyrtodaria siliqua
TTTACTATTTACCTACCTTTTATTTGCTAGATATAATGTTTTTCATTCCAAAATAAAAGATACGTATGATCGTTTGCTGGAGGTGCTAAACATTGAACAGCAAAACACCCTGCATAACCTACGTTTTACTTGGTACATCCGAACCCTAGAAACAGACGTGCGCAGACGACACTATTTAAAAATAATGCCGCCATGTTGTTTTAACTTTTACAATGTAAACAATGGGGTCAAAATGAATTTTAGGCTTTGTGAAGCGTAACGGATGGCTATGGCAAGATTGTAAACAGATCCAGGAGCGTATATTTCATACTGTCTGACCATATCAGGCATGAACACATATAGCAAGTAATTAAAAATAAATCTCGATTCATATTCGACGTCTAGGGTCACTGAAATGCGCAGTAGTTGTGTTATTCATTATAATCGTGAACAATCGTACTGAGTTCATACTGCGTCTATGGTACTTAGTGGGTTTCCAATAAAACGTTGGTTAAATATAGAAATGTCCACCCAAGTTATAGGTTCAAATCCCTGTATTAACTGTGTTACGTTTCTTGTTCGACCTGTATACCTTCTTGTATAGCCGTTTTGCTTATAGACAACGTGTTTTTATTTAGACTCTTACCAGACATACGCAAATAGAAGACATAAGTGGCAAATCGATGCCAGCTATGACAATATTCTCGATGGCCATTGGTTACATGCGGAACCACATGCTAAAGTCGATAAATAGCCAGAGGATTGGCATAGAAGAGACGGACATCCTGTATGTACTGACTGTACCCGCCATCTGGGAGGACAACGCAAAACAGTTTATGAGAGAGGCCGCTATAGAGGTAATAGTATGATAGCGTTTGATGTGTGTCTTAAATATTGTCTTGTTGTACCCTTAAAGTAACTATCCCGCCAACAACGGGCAGCTTTCACAAAAATATGTACACCATTTCTAAACCTACTGACCATAAGGTATATATATAACTGATATATACACATGATATAAACGGCTTTAACCAGCCAAGCTAAACCCAAAACTGAAGCGTCCAATTAAAAGTTGCGAAATCGTAATTCATTGTATGCATATTCAACCACGTGTATTCTATTAACCTGTTAATATATCTTTACATTATTATATGACGTGAACACTTGGATAGAGTTTTTATAAACGGTTTTGTAGTGTAATTTTGCCATTATTTTGACCGGTTATTTTCTTTAACGGTTCGTTCACTTGTTTCTCTGGCTTCTGCCAAGTCATTGAATACTTGCATTGTGGCTTTCTAGGATTTTTTATTTTATACATACATGATCATTTAAGTGTTGTACTCATATTGCCTATTAATGCTGCATTGTTTGTCGGTGAATATAACCTGGCGGTGATATTGTTATTTACACTGTCCTGTTTTACTGGGATGACAATAGGGTAGGAGTGAGGTTTGATGCAAGCTAGAACCTGTCTTAAACCACCAGCGGCCTTTTTTGCCACTGGCAGTTTCAAGGCGGTGGCCGTATTGTCAACCCTTTTATGTGTGTGAGGTCACATATTGCCTCATGTTCACCTTTGTTTCTGTGCGTGTTTGTGGTTGACTGTGGTCGTTGAATGCTACATGCTACATTTCCTGTTCTACTTTTATATCTACATTTACGTAATTGTTCAAAATGTGTTTGACATATCAACTGTAACATTATGATCAACTAAACCTCTTCCGGAGAAGTTTAGCAATGTTCCTCTATATTTGGTTTCATTAAATCCATATATAACAGTAATCATTTGATAACTGAATCAAAGCATGTTGTTTAGGATGTATACAGTTGTTCCCAGTCATTTAAATGATGATGTTATGTAGGGTGGTATGGAGGATGTATACAGTTGTTCCCAGTCATTTAAATGATGTTATGCAGGGTGGTATGGAGGATGTATACAGTTGTTCCCAGTCATTTAAATGATGATGTTATGTAGGGTGGTATGGAGGATGTATACAGTTGTTCCCAGTCATTTAAATGATGTTATGCAGGGTGGTATGGAGGATGTATACAGTTGTTCCCAGTCATTTAACTGATGATGTTATGCAGGGTGGTATGGAGGATGTATACAGTTGTTCCCAGTCATTTAAATGATGATGTTATGTAGGGTGGTATGGAGGATGTATACAGTTGTTCCCATTCATTTACATGATGATGTTATGTAGGGTGGTATGGAGGATGTATACAGTTGTTCTCATTCATTTAACTGATGGTGTTATGTAGGGTGGTATGGAGGATGTATACAGTTGTTCTCATTCATTTAACTGATGATGTTATGTAGGGTGGTATGGAGGATGTATACAGTTGTTCCCAGTCATTTAAATGATGATGTTATGTAGGGTGGTATGGAGGATGTATACAGTTGTTCCCAGTCATTTAAATGATGTTATGCAGGGTGGTATGGAGGATGTATACAGTTGTTCCCAGTCATTTAAATGATGATGTTATGCAGGGTGGTATGGAGGATGTATTCAGTTGTTCCCAGTCATTTAACTGATGATGTTATGCAGGGTGGTATGGAGGATGTATACAGTTGTTCCCAGTCATTTAAATGATGATGTTATGTAGGGTGGTATTGAGGATGTATACAGTTGTTCCCAGTCATTTAAATGATGATGTTATGTAGGGTGGTATGGAGGATGTATACAGTTGTTCCCAGTCATTTAAATGATGATGTTATGTAGGGTGGTATGGAGGATGTATACAGTTGTTCCCAGTCATTTAAATGATGATGTTATGTAGGGTGGTATGGCGGATGTATACAGTTGTTCCCAGTCATTTAAATGATGATGTTATGTAGGGTGGTATGGAGGATGTATACAGTTGTTCCCAGTCATTTAAATGATGATGTTATGTAGGGTGGTATGGAGGATGTATACAGTTGTTCCCAGTCATTTACATGATGATTTTATTTAGGGTGGTATGGATTCCAAAAGACTGAAAATAGCTCTCGAACCGGAAGCTGCTTCAATATGGTGTCAGAAGCAGACCAGCGAACAAAAAATGGAACTTTCGGGAAAAGGAACCCAGTATATGGTGGTAGATTTAGGAGGTATGTAATTATTTAATCAATAGTTGTAGTAGTAGCAGCAGCTTATTTGGAGTTGCCAGAAAGAGTAGAAGAAGAAGAAGAAGAAGAAGAAGAAGAAGAAGAAGAAGAAGAAGAAGAAGAAGAAGAAGAAGAAGAAGAAGAAGAAGAAGAAGAAGAAGAAGAAGAAGAAGAACAAGAAGAAGAAGAAGAAGAAGAAGAAGAAGAAGAAAAAGAAGAAAAATAAGAAGAAGAAGCACTATCCACTTTAGCGGTAGTAGTCGTAAATTGTCATCCGTATAAATGCATTGGAATCGAGAAATATGGCTCGAGGAAATAGACAATGGCATAATATTTTACCAGTATATGTTTCACCACGAATACTAATCGTTTAGTTTGTTTTAAAGTTCTGCTTATTATTAGGTATGCATTAAATGTAAACATATTGTTCATGAGACATAAATCTTCTTAAAATACACTTTTGTAGGTGGAACGGCTGATATATCGGTACATGAAAAGAGGGTCGACGGGAGGCTGAAAGAACTGCACAAGGCTAGCGGGGGTCCCTGGGGAGGTAATTCTGTAGACATTAACTACATTAACTTCCTAACCGAACTCTTCGGTAAGCCAGTTATTGACAGCTTCAAGAAAGACCAAATGGCCGACTACTTTGATATTCTGAGGGAATTTGAGACGACTAAACGGTCGATCACAACAGAATATGAAAGAAAAGTCATTTTTCGAGTTGCAGCGACGTTAAAGGAAATGTATGAAAAGGGTGGACAAACAATGAATCAATGTATAGCTTCTTCTAAGTATGCAAACACGATAGACTTGGTTAGTGATAAAATGAAGATACAGCCCGACGTTGTGAGGAGTTGGTTTGAAACACCCATCACCAAGTTGTTATGCCACGTAAAAGAAATACTTGCAAAACCACATATGCAAAATGTTAGCACCATTGTTTTGGTGGGAGGATTTGGCGAATGTCAGCTTATCCATCACGAGTTCAGCCATCAGCTGACAAACAAGCGTCTAGTTATTCCAGCTGACGCAGGTCTTGCCGTTTTGAGAGGCGCGGTAAGGTTTGGACATATGCCGGAAATGATGTCCGCTAGAGTTATGAAAATGACGTATGGCATGGCTGTACAGGACACGTTCATTCCGAAGGTCCATCCAGAATCAAACATGATGAGTGTCAATGGAAAGAAAATGTGTGTCGGGATTTTCCGAAAGTTTGTAAGTGTGGGAGATGAAATAGATGTGGGACACGAAGTAAAGAAAAGCAACTTCACTCCGTCGAACATGCAAAGCTCCACCGTCTTTCTGTTTGCGTCAGATAGCCCGAATCCCACTGTAGTGACCGATGACAGCTGCAACGAAATAGGAGAACTGATCATTCACCCCCCAGATGGACAGACACTAGAAGACAAAAAATGCGACGTGACCTTCATATTCGGCGAAACAGAGCTAAGGGTGAAAGTAAAAATACAGAAGACGGGACGGGAGTTTTACACGTCAATAGACTGCCTTAACCCACCTGCTTGAACTCTTAGTAGTTGTCCCTGAACTGACGAATACATAACTATTTTCATAAACTTTTTTATATACGGAAAATTATCACCCTATTATATATGTAAACTGTTCCTATAAAGCTCACAAAGCTTAACAATGCTATGGTATTGTCAATGCGTCCATGAGATGAAGATTGTTTAAGGTTTTAACTATATATAATTACGGTGGCCATCTTGGATGTTGTGTTGATCAAATGAAAATGTATGAACTTGATGTCGTTTATGCAAAAGTTAAATGACGATGACGTCGACAGATGAATAGCAATCACTTTACCTCACTTTGAGAATCTTCGTCTCAGATGGGCTAACAAGAACAGAAAAAAACACAATTTTGTAAAAAGTTATTAGTTTTTAAACAGACATTTTTTCTCGTTCAAATAATTGTAGTGCTGTTAAAAATAGTATAATTAATTAATTCTAAATTGGTGAAATATGCGCAATCAAAAATGCATACGTACCTTGTAAACACAGTTACATGTAGTACTATGACGATGCTCTTTGTATTCGATGCAAAGATGAAACCGTTACTGTAGGTTTCTAAGAAAAAATACTCAGTGTTAGAATTTACAACACTCTCAAATAGATAAAAGTCAATAGAAATGTAGCATTCAAGGAATACAGTCAACCACAAACACGCACAGAAACAAACAACAATTACAAAGATGAATAAAAGGCAAGATATGACACAAGATATATCACAAACATGAAAGGGTTGGCAATATCGCTACCACATTGGAACGGTCAGTGGTAAAAACAGTCTCTAGGGGTTTAAACCAGGTTCTTGGATGCGTCAAACCTCACTCCTACCCTATTGTCATCCTCATAAAATGGTACAGCGTCAATAAAGATATCCCCGCCAGGATATATTCTCTAACAAAAAAGGCGTCATTAATAGGCAACATAATAAAGGATAAAAATATCGGACAGGGAAAGCAGCATTCAAGGACGACAGTCAACCACAAAACACAAAAACAAACACGCAAACAGACAAACGAAAAGACAAAAGTAATAAAAAATGCAAACGACATCACAAACACAAAAGGGTTGACAATAGGGCTACCGCCTTGGAACGGTCAGTGGCAAAGTAGGCCACTGGGGGTTTAAACCGGTTCTAGGGTGCACCAAACCTCACACTTACCCTACTGTCATCCCATTAAAACAGGACAGTGTAAATAAAGAAATCCCCGCCATGATCTAATCTCTAACCAACAAGGCAGCATCAACAGGCAATATAAGTAAAACACAAATATGCTCGTGTAAATATAATACAAAAAAACAATAGCCTAGAAAGCCACAATGAAGGTACTCAATGACTTTGCAGAAGCCAGAGCAGTAAGAGAATAAACCATTAAGGGCACGACAAGAAAGATCATGGACAAACATCAAACGCCACCGTCCCAATGGGCTTTAGGTAGGCGTCATCACAGGGTCCACAGCCTGTCCGGTCATCGTACAATTAAAGAGGAAAGCATAGTGGCGAACTGTAAAAGGGTCCACCACCAAGCATGCAGTACGTTGCAAAATGATAGGGTCATAACCTCTTTTGATAAACTTTTTAACAAGTTTAACAAAGATAGTATGAAAGTGATCATGACCAAGAATCTTACGAAGTTTATAAATCACATCACCATAGAAGTCAGGTTGTGATAGTCCTTGTCGCAGAAGAGTCCTTAAATTACATTTATATTTGGAAAGAAGATCAGGGTTACGATAATAAAATTTTGCAAAGGTTTTACGAAGTTTATGGTAACGGTAACCCTGATTGAGTAACTTTTTAGTTATACAAAGATTACGAATATTAAAGTCCTCAACTCGAGTACAAGCTCTAGAAAAACGAATAAGTTGAGACAGATACACCCCATAAGAAGTTGCTCGGGGAACATCCCCATCCAAGTGGGGATAATTAACAAAGTCAAAATTAAAATCATCTCTCTTGTCATAGATTTTTCTAATTATTTTACCATTTTCAATCGAGAGATCTAAATCAAGAAAAGAAGCGTTATTATCAGATATATTTTCTTTATTAAGCCGAAGTTCTTTAGGATAAATATTATGAACCATAGTTAAGACCACAAAAATGTGTCATATTGTCATTCCAATAAAAAAGTTTTAATAAAAATGTAATTCGTTGTTATATACATACTTACATATCTTGTATATACTGAAACGAAAACGATACGCAACTCGGGAAGTTCCGCTATATATTGTATGTTTCCGCTATATATGTATGTTTCCGCTATATATTGTATGTACAATATGCTGCTGTAAATCGAATTGTACATCGCTATGTAAGACCTTTCCTTTCGGAAAAAAAGACTAAAACAACACATAACAGAGCAAATAGTATTCCTTCAAAGTTTCGTTATCGACAGACTACGTGTTTGGCTCAAGCATGTGAGCAACGTAGGATGCAACATTTTGCAAACTCTTTACGTTAAATACAGTACTGAAATGGCTAATTTTTTTGAAAGAGGAATTTCAACATTTATGAATTTCTTGTTACAAAGTGTACTGTGATTAAAATTTCTACAACATCACGGTTGTGTCCTTTCCCTAACTAACTGCAACTGTTTAAGTGTGCAGTATATACAATATATAGCGACAAGTCGCGAGCTGCGTTTCGTTTTCGTTTCAGTATATATGTAGTATAAACAATGGGTATATTCATTCTAAAGCTATATGCAAATAATGGTATATGTATATATGTTAAAGCTGTAGGAACATTATTTAATGTGTAATGTATACTGTTTCCCTTACTTATAAAATCCAAAACAAATCCAGCTAATTAGATAATATAGAACTTTACCATGACAACTTTTCTAGCTTGTAATAATGTCAGGGCTTTCTTTACTAACGCCCCCATTGATAAGTGTAATTTGTGGACTTGTACTGATGTTTGTAGAGCCTTATCTTTTCTTCTGGATAACATCTTTATAAGATACGGTAAGACTATTTACCGCCAGGTTGTTGGTATTCCTATGGGTACTAACTGTGCGCCACTTGTTGCAGATTTGTTTTTGTATTGCTGTGAAAGAGATTTTATGTTGAGTTTGTCACCTGTTAGCCTGTTTAAACTGATGCCTTTAATAATACTTCTCGGTATCTTGATGACATACTCAATACTGATAATCCGTTCTTTGCTCATTTGGTTACTAACATTTATCCACCAGAGCTCACGCTGAATAAAGCCAACAGTTCGGATACAGTAGCAGAATTTCTCGATCTTCATCTCTCGATTTCAAATGATTGTATTCATACTAAAATCTATGATAAGAGAGATGATTTCAATTTTAATATCGTTAACTATCCACACCTGGATGGAGATGTACCTCGTGCTACCTCATACGGGGTGTATATCTCCCAGCTCATTCGATTTGCTAGAGCGTGTAATGATGTTATAGACTTCAATGATCGAAATCAAGTTATTACAAGTAAACTTCTTCAGCAGGGTTTTCGTTAAAACAAACTACGTAGATCTTTCTCTAAATTCTACCGCCGCAACGAGGGCCTGCTGGAAAGGTACAACACCAACCTTAAAACACTTCTAAGACTAGGCATATCACAACCCTCATTTTATGGAGATGTGGTCTATAAACTTCGAAAAAAGTTAAAGGGGTCTGACGGGTTTCCTGACCGCTTTACAAATTTAATCAGGAAGTTCGTCAGAAAAGGATATAACCCTTTGGTTTTACAACGCATTGCATGTTTAGTGGTTGACCCCTCTACAGTCAGTCATTACGCTTCACTTTTCGCTTATGCGATGACTGGACTACCTCTTGGGACTCTATGATTGTAACTACTGAAACCCCAACTAAGGGAGGTGGGTACATGAGCTTTCGTCCCTCGGGTTTTCTGGTCGTACCTTAGATTGGTTTTCTCTTTTGCTGCAACTACTATGGTTGTTCAGTACGATTCTGGATACATCCTGAGATGTTTATTATTTTGTATGTGTTTCTTTAGTTAGTTTCTCTGGATGTGGACTTTATTGTTAGAGAATTCCTTTTGATGGGATGTAGTTTTGTTTACACTGTCTTGTCTATTTGGGCGCTGAAGACAGGATAATAGCGAGGATTGTGCGCATATAAAATCGATTCAAGCTAACCAGTAGCCCTTATTGCCTATTGACCGTTCCAAGTCGGTAACCCTGTCTTCACCACCCTTTCTGTTGTTTTTTGTCTCTTTCATTGTATTATCAAGTCCTTGTTTGCAGTACAGTGCGGACCTACGATGCCACTGCGTTCGGACGCTGTGGTTTCTATGGGACCCTATATTTCATTTTTGCATTTTTGCGTTTCTATTTTTAAAGTTACTAACCCGCCAAATAACGGCAAAACTACACTACCAAACCGTTTATCAAAACTCTGTCTAGGCGTTCAGGTCATATACTAATGTATAAGTGCCGATTAAAAGTATAGGTTTACGGGTTCTTAACATACCCGTGATTGAATACGCGTAAAATGAATTATTAGTTGTTAACTCCCATTCGACGTTCCAGTTGAGGTTTGGATTATATCGTGTCTAGAGAGTTTGGATTCTCAAAATATGTAAAGTAAATATTTAGAGATTAATACATGGGTGATGCATTATGGTCCATCATATCGTCCCGAGACCCCAATATCGGCCCGAGGGCCGATATGACGGACGATAACGCATAACCCATGTTTAAATATTTTTATCATGTATATACGCATTTTCATTGGGATTTTGTATAAAAAAAATTGAAGGATATTAAACTGTTAGATTTACCGAATTAATTTATAAAATAAAAATAACAAAAATTAATGAACGAAAACAACAGGACAGTTTTAACTTAAATGTATTGTTTGTATTTTATTCTCTCTTTTCCTTTTTCAATTCTTCTATTCCATTCCTATTTCGATTTCTTTATTTCCCTTTCTTGCTGTTCTTTCAGAGCATTTCTTTTGGCTCTCAGTACGTCCCTTGAATGCTGAAATTCCTTATCTAAAGGTACCTCTTCTCGATTAAGTACCAGCTGATGATGGCCTGGACTGATTTCATCGAGTCTGGCTAGTATTCACTTTTGTCGGACTATAGATTCTACTCAGAATAAAACTTCCAATATAGACCGTCCAACTCCTTGAACCCTATTTCTTCAGTTACTCTGGTCTCACCGGTCGAGCGATACCACTCCGTGACAAAAAGGAAAGCCAGATTTAGTCTGTTTTTCTGAAGATCTAGTTACATTCCTCGTTTTGTTGAAAATTATGTAAAATCCATGTAACAAAATAATTGTAATAAATACGAGTGTATTCAATTGCCCATTACGTCTGTCGCTAACGAAAATTGGTGTTTATATTCGTATTCCGATCCTACTCGGCCCCAAACCATGTTAATACTACCGATAGCGCGCCATCGCAAAATTAAGAAATAAAATATTTCCAGCGGGTTTATATTATCCCTGATCAATAACTGGTGGGTGAGGCTTGAAGTCATCGATACCAAGGGCCACAGGCCCGCGGTTTCGATGTGTTTCAACTCCCAAACACCCGGTTTTGATCTCGCGCAATATAAACCCGCTGGGAATATTTTATTTCTTATCTGACATGGATTTGTATGTATCCTGATACACATTTTATAGAGAGATTGAACAAAATACAAACAAATTCTCACAACTTACGTTTTATGCCCATCTCTCAACATCAGGCGAGAAAAAAAATTGCAGCTTCAACCTATTGTTGTTACGTAGCGTCGCGTAATATAGCGCATTCCATTGCATTATTGTTTTGCATTTGACGTTTAAAATGACGTCTCAACGGTTAACGTACCTGATGTCAGAGGTATTGTATGCACATTTTAAAACTTCTCCAATAACTAATCAGCATTGAGTATTTTAATAAACCATGTTAGATAACGGGACTTTCGCCATCCCAGACGCCTGAGGGTGCTGGAAGTGGAAGGATATATATCTAGATCTGATTGCATTAAATTAAATTAAATCTGAGTTTTCAAGATACAAAAAATTATTTGTGCAGTATATTCAGCAGTTAGTAATATGTAAAAAATATGCTTTGAATTATTCTAATAATCCATATCAATGACTGCACAAAATCCAAGTAGAGATAATAACGGAACGCCATGAGGTTAAACGAATCAAGATTGCCGTGTGTCCCTTTAAGTTGTAACTAAAACCGATATTTGCACATACAATATACCTCAGTTCATAAACATTAACAGGTCTACCTGTATTTATTTGCTGTCCATGGTTCATTTTAATTTACTTCCTCCTTCACAGTGTGCATAAATCGAGATCAATATCTGAATAACTTTGTCACGAGGTAGAATCAAAATACTATATACGCTGCATACCCCGCAGTTGACTGTCATCTCGGTGTCACAGGGTAGAATCATAATGCGACTGTATTTATGCAGCATATCGCGCAGTTCATTGTATGTTGGTGTCACGTGATAGAATCATAATGCGACTGTATTTATGCAGCATATCGGCAGGTGATTGTGATGTTGGTGTCACGTGGTAGAATCATAAAGCGACTGTATTTATGCAGCTTATCGCGCTGTTGATTGTTATTGTTGGTTTCACGTGGTAGAATCATAATGTGACTGTATATATGCAGCTTATCGCGCAGTTGATTGTATTGTTGGTGTCACGTGGTAGAATCATAATGCGACTGTATTTATGCAGCATATCGGCAGGTGATTGTGATGTTGGTGTCACGTGGTAGAATCATAAAGCGACTGTATTTATGCAGCTTATCGCGCTGTTGATTGTTATTGTTGGTTTCACGTGGTAGAATCATAATGTGACTGTATATATGCAGCTTATCGCGCAGTTGATTGTATTGTTGGTGTCACGTGGTAGAATCATAATGCGGCGACTGCATTTATGCAGCATATGGCGCAGTTGATTGTATGGTGATGTCACGTGGTAGAATCATAATGCGACTGTATTTATATAGCATATCGCGCAGTTGATTGTATGTTGTTGTATGTTGGTGTCACGTGGTAGAATCATAATGTGACTGTATTTATGCAGCATATCGCGCAGTTGATTGTATGTTGGTGTCACACGGTAGAATCAATGTGACTGTATTTATACAGCATATCGCGCAGTTGATTGTATCGTTGGAGTCACTGGGTAGAATCATAATGCTACTGTATTATGCAGCATATCGCGCAGTTGATTGTACAATTGGTGTCACGTGGTAGAATCATAATGCGACTGCATTTATGCAGCATATGGCGCAGTTGATTGTATGGTTGGTGTCACGTGGTAAAATCATAATGCGACTGTGTTTATGCAGCATATCGCGCAGTTGGTTGTCATTTTGGTGTCACTGGGTAGAATCACAATGCGACTACATGCATGTAATTAATTCATATAATGACCTTCAGTGTGACCTTGACCTATGTTTTAGTATGGCCATGTCGATGTTGTCATTACAAGTATATATTGAAAGTTTGATGAAGAAGTATCAAGAAAGGAAAAAGTTATAGCCAACGTTAAGTTTTCGTGAAGAAAAAAACCCGAGTATTTAACCCATATAATGACCTTCAGTATGACCTTGACCTTTATATTTTATTATGGTCATGTCGATGTTCTCATGATGAGTATATCTTGAAAGTTTTATGAGGAAATATCACGAAATGAGAAAGTTATAGCCAACGTTAAGTTTTCGTGAAGAAAAAAAATGAGTATTCAACCCATATAATGACCTTCAGTATGACCTTGACCTTTAAGTTTTAGTATGCTCATGTCGAAGTTGTCATGACGAGTATATATTGAAAGTTTGATTAAGAAATATCAAGAAATGAGAAAGTTATAGCCAACGTTAAGTTTTCGTAACGGCCTGACGACAAAGTGATACCTAACTATTACTTTTTTTTTCTCGAAAAGGCGACACAAAAATACATTCTTAACTTTTAAAACAAGTCTGATAAGTAATACACATTCCAATTCCTACTCTGCCTTTTGAAAAAGCAATAGCACTAGTAGTTAGTGTCACAAGATTGACATTTCTTACTTTATAAAATGGACAATTGTGTCAAAAAATGCCATGACATATATATCATATATGAATTACATTCATGACATCCATAGTGCGCATAGCACTGAAAGTGAAAACATGTTTCTTCCTTCTCTGATATAGAAATGTTGATGTGTTTATTTCTAATGTTACACTCCTTACTTTTTAGGGTTAATATATACATGTATATATATATATCACAGTATCCATCATATCTCTACAAATTGATGTATTAGGGCCATATAACAACATATAAGAAATGGAGTCCTACCATTAACTGAAAATCATTTCAGTAGTCTTATGTTTATAAAGCAGTTCTTTACTTTCGTGTTAAACCTTTTTTTAAGAATCAATCTGACAAAGTGAATTAATATATAAAAAAAATATTTTCAGACAAGTGAGTAAACAACCATAATGATAAGGTTTATTATGCAAAAACTTTTATCAACTTTTTCTTGCATGTTTTTTTTCACCATGTTGAATTTGTATGTATGTGCTAAATGTCACACTAAATTCATACACTCCTGACGTTTAAAGGGACAAATTTTTGTTTTGACAATATATGTTTTTAAAACTTGGCAGCAAACACTGTACCATCACGACGCATATCAGAAGGAAAAGGTGTTTATCTAAAAGCTACAATTATTTGTTTATTAAATAAACTTTTAAACAAGAGGCCCTGTTTCGCTCTACCGGCTGTATCAGGTGTCCATCGTTAAGGGGAAGTTTTTTGAGGGGTTGGGGATTGGGATGGGATGGGATGTGTCAGATATGGTGGTATAAAAATTGTAATAATTTGTCCATGCTTCCTTCGATGAACAATACTGAAAAGGAAATCCCTTGGAAGCAAACCTATTTGGGACATTTTTTTATAGAGCAGGGAGAACTGATTTAAACACAGAAATATGTAAAAGAATATAATTGGTGGGTGTTGGTGGGGGGTGGAGGAAAGTGTGGGGGGGTGGGGGGGCAAACCTATTCGGGAAATTTTTTTATAGAGCAGGGAGAACTGATTTAAACACAGAAATATGTAAAAGAAAATAATTGGTGGGTGTTGGTGGGGGGTGGAGGAAAATGGGGGGGTGGGGGGGGGGGGGGGGGAGGGGGATGTTGTTGGCATAATTGATATAAAAACAACACCACAGAAATATGTAAAAGATATGATGTAAAAAATGGGGGTGGGGGTGTGGGGGTGGAGGGGTTTAGGCATGGGGAGAATCGATATGAAAACAAACACAGAAATATATAAATCATACGTAAAATTTAAAAAATGGGATGGGTTAGTGGAGGGTGGGGTGGGCAGGTGTGGTTAGGAGAACCGATATAAAAACAAACACAGACAAAATGGGGTGGGTGTGGTGGGGCTGGCGGGATTGGGAGAACTGATATAAAAATAGAGAAATACGTAAAACAGAAATATGTAAAAAAAAAAAAAGAAGAAAGAATTGGGTTAGTGGGGGAGGGGTGGAGGGCATGTGTGGTTTGAAGAACCGATATAAAAACACAGAAATATGTTAAACGAAACAAATGGGGGTGGGGGCTAGGTTGGGGAGGGGGAAAACTGATATAAAAACAAACACAGATATATGTAAAACAGAAATATGGAGGGAAAAAGGTGGGGACAGGCGGGGAGAACCAATATAAAACAGAAATATTTAGAAAAATAAATTAGGAGAGGGGTAAGCGGGTGGGGGGATGGGGAGGGGATAGGGATGGGGGATAACTTATATCAAAACAAATTTGTAACACAGGAATATGTAAAAAAAAAAAACTGGGGTTGCAGGGATGGGAGGTGGTGGGGTGAAAGGGGTGGGGGTGGGGGGAGGTTACCGGTCCAAATTGATTGTTTTTTAAGCTTGTGCAAGCTTTCATTGATATTAGTAATCTGGTAATGTTTGGTAAATAACGAATGAAAAAATGAAGGCTCTATCGTACAATTGAGACAAAATAGTTTTTTTAAACTAAATCAAGGGCCATAACTCTGGTGTTACAAGTCTGATCTGGCTGGTTTTTCAAACTTTCACCGATATTAACAACCTGGTAAAGATCAGATGAAATATCAGACTATTGTCTTAAAGGGACACTGTCCGTAAGTCAGCAGATAGTGAGCATAACCAAATAACCGTCCGACTTTTATTCAGTGAAATGTATACATGAAAACGCGAGCATAGATCCTAAGAAGTATGTAGTAATACATTCGTGAGTTTGAAAAAAAGAAGCTTTTCATTATTATTTGTAAATAAAATGGGACCCACCATATTTACCTTTTCTGCGATTACGTGACTTCCATTAGTGCATTAGGTTTTCACCATAGTATGTATTGCGAAATATGTATAGCCCGTTTAACTCAGGTAGGATCGATGTCGGTTACTTTACACTCACGCTCACTAGTATTACCGCCAGTGTAATTTTAGTTTGGGCTGCGAGTTCAAACGCTCGAAGGGGTTATTGTGTTTTTTGTACCGCGATTGAATTCTGTCAAACAATCTTGCTTTTAATTAGTAAATATTCAATAATGATTAGTGTGTAATGTTTGCGAACATAATTAGTGTGTTTTATAAGCTAAAAGTTACGGACATTGTCCTTTTAACAAGACATAATATAGTATTTATACCTAAATCAAGAGCCATAACCCACCGAAGCATTGTGGTGTAGTGGTTATAGTGTCTGCCTTGCATTCGGGAGGTCGTGGGTTCGAGTCCCCTGACCGCGTCATACAAAAGACTTTAAAAATGGAGTAGTCACTTGTAACCCTTGCCTGACGAGCAAATAATGGGTAGTGCTACGACTGATTGACCAGTGACAGAATAATGTGACTGGGTGGGGGTATCATGTCTACTACGGCGTGGTATTCCAGTGTGGCAGCACTATAAAGAAGCCATTGAGTTCGCTGCTTCAAGTAGACATATCATCACATCACACAACAACACACAGATAAAAGTCCAGACATTGTGCCATTAATCGTCTGGTAGGACGCCTGTCGTAGGTGGAGGAACTATAATCCTTAGAAATACACACACACACACAAGAGCCATAACTCTCATGTTACTAGTCAAATCTGGCTTGTTTTTGAACTCATCCGAGCTTTCATTGATATTAACAATGTGGTAAAGTTTGGTAAAGCTCACAGATGAATAATGGAGGCTCTAATGTCTTAACGAGACAAAACATACCATTTTTAACTAAATCAAGGACCATAACTCTGTTGTTAGAAGTTTGATCTGGTTGGTTTTCGAACTCATTAGAGCTTTCATAGATATTAACAATCTGGTAAAGTTTGGTAAAGATCAGATGAAAAGTGCAGGGTCTAAAGTGTTAACGAGACAAAATATAGTGTTTTTTACTAAATAAAGGGACACAACTCTGGTGTTACGGGTCAGATCTGGCTGGTTCTTGAACTTGTCTGAGCTTTCATCTATATTAACGATCTGATTAAAGTTTGGTAACGCTTAGATGAAAAATACAGGCTGTAACATCTTAACGAGTCAAAATATTTGCGTTTTTAACTAAATCAAGGGCCATAACTCTAGTGTTACTAGTCCGGTCTAACTTGTTTTCGAACTCATCCGAGCTTTGATAGATATTAACAATCTGATAAAGTTTGGTAAATATCGGATGAAAAATGAAGGCCCTATTGTGTTGACGAGAAAAAAGTTCAGACGGACGACGGCGGACAACTCGTCATCGCAATAAGCTCTGCTGGCCTTCGGTCAGTAGAGCTAAAATTAGCCATTTTATTGAAACTGCACTACTGGCAAAATGTCAACTTAACAGTTATTGTCTTTTAGCCACAAGCACAGCGGATCCTTTGACACTGAGCGTTACTGGGATCTGGAGTTCCTGAAGCATGGCCTCCTCAAGGCTACCTCCTTCTTCCAAGTCCACAATGGGCAGCAGTACGTCCAACTCCACTTGGAAGTCTCTGTATGATCCATCTGGCAGGATAACTGTTACTTTTGCTTGCAGGTCAGTAACATTGCAACAACTTATGGAGCCTTCGATGGTGGTAACAGGAGACTCGATAGTCTGGAGAAAAATGAGATGTATTACTTACGGGTAACAAGAGGCCCAAATGGGTGCAAGTTGCTTACCTGATTTCGCGGGATATGAAAAGCATGAATTTGATAGTTTTGTACCTGGCAATCAGTGTTAAAAAAGAAATTGTCCAAAGCAATGATATGTTTTTTTAAGAATTTTTTGTTAACAATGTAATTGTTTTAGTAACAGCAGCTCTTTTGGATTGAGCTATAGACCTCGCTTACAGCCTTGTCCTTTATATCGCATCAGCAAAACGTCAAAGATGTTCGAAAGCAGGTCGACTACGATCTGACTTTTTTTAATAAGCAATGCCTTTGCTAT
This sequence comes from Cyrtodaria siliqua, assembly GCA_037043455.1. NCBI lineage: Eukaryota > Metazoa > Mollusca > Bivalvia > Adapedonta > Hiatellidae > Cyrtodaria > Cyrtodaria siliqua. The sequence continues at coordinate 16,983 of JAWPHD010022091.1, forward strand.
GTTAATGGTACGGTATAGGGAAATATCTGTCTGCGACGACTTAGCTAGGTGAAACAACAGTAAGAACTTATTGAAGTTCTTGAATTGATAAACTGTTATTGTTGTTGTATGCCTTATCTAATTAGATGTTTACTTATGTTAATTGTGTTGAATAATCACAATTAAGCTTTTGTTGTTTTATAACCTCATATATATCCAAATTATTACTATGCCATTGATGGCCCATGATTGGAAATAAAAGATATTCTATTCTATTCTACACCGGAAATTATAACCGAAAAGGTAGGTCGCACGTTGCAGGGTCACGTCGTAAATGAGGATGTAGTAACTGTGTAATATTTATACAAAATTAGGATGCGTATGATCTAAAATAAACACGGAAATAGAAAACTTTATTAAATTTGAGAAAAACTCCCCATGTTAATTGATGAGTTTGAGAAGACTATTTCTGGCGTAAGAATACAATTTTGCCAAAACAGAGTGAAGCCGAAAAATTAGGTCCGAAAAATTATTGTAAACAAACGTCGGCGAACCTATAAATAAAGCGACATCTTATGTTCGATAAAAAAACAGTACTGACGGTAAGGTTAAATATAACAAGGATGAAATATTGCATGTTCATATTTTACTAGAAAGTTCACTTAAACGCGTGTATTTGGTTAATATGCATCACCACTATCTGGGCAGAAAATGGCGCCATGTTGTTGTTGTTGTTTTCTTCACCGCCAGCAATGACGAACCCCAGAGGCCTCTGGGTAGGGTAAGATCCAACACCTGGTATCCTCCACCACAGCAATAATATTAATTGGTAAAAAAAATAAAAATAAAAAAAAAGTTTACACTATTTAAGATCTATGTACGCCTTTTATGTTTAATTAAAAGTCACTTGGGTTTAACACGTTTATTAATGCTCACCAAATCTTCAAGATCACATGTTATTAATGGACGGTCAGCCAAGAAGGAATTAAAGGAGACTTTTATAAAGTCTATATCTCATTGTATGAAGGTGAAATATTAATCTTCTAATGTGAAATTCCAGTTCCTTCACAAATTCTAGATTCAGCAACTTCTCCGGCAGCAGCACAGAATAGTCAATCAAGATTTGGACTTTCTTCAATGGCGAATCAAAGTATACATCCGCACCATTTTCTTTTAGGACACTCTCTATTCTTTTAATAATAGGATCCCTTGTATATTGCAAGGGAGGACAGTTTATAAGGAAATGTTCAACCGTTTCGTCGTCTGTGTTACACAACGGACCCACTGGAGATATGACGTTCTGGTTGAATCTACTTCTATTAACTTGTAGGATGTAAGTGCCTGTGAGCAGTCGCAATCTTGCTGGAATTCTCGTTACTTCTAGAGTAGATGAGCATGGAACCCGTAGAACAGGGTGGAGCTTTCCAGGATTAAATGAAACATTCATAAACGTTAGTGAACTATAATTTGTAGCCAGACGTTCAATGCGATTCTTCCATTTACCTTCGACGACTGAATGAACCCTTCCCTTCCACTGGCCCTTGTTTAGTGGGTTCTCAAGATATGTATGAATGTCACCAAGGTCATATTTCACCAGGAGCGGTTGTACTTTGCCAACCCACGAGGACGACTTATCAGACTTTACCAGAACCTGTGTCGACACTATCTGTCTGTCTACACTGGAAACATCCTGATTACAGATGTTACTAAAAAAGTTTAAAATTTTCAGATGTATGATTGCTTCAATCGGTAAAAGTCCCGATAAAATGTATACACTTAGGTCGGAGGTGTTAGTTGGGAGCGAAAGAATTTGTTTCACCGTTTTCTTCTGGAACAGTTCGATACGCTCAATTAACTTGTTGGAAGGTGTCAGTATTTCTAGACCATAAGTGAGTACTGGAAGAACATACACTTTATAGAGATTCAGAGAGGTTTCATGATCAAGTCCATTATGCCCGTGCAAGCCAGCTCCAAGAAGACTATACAACGCTCGCCGTGCTTTTGTAATATTTAGATCCACATTAACTACCGCATTTTCGCTAACGGAGCTAGTTCTAGTTTTACCGAGATGCACTGCAGACTCCACACTCTTCAGTTGCGTACTCCCCATTTCAAAAGTTGAGTCGCGAGTCCCGGAATGCTTCTTCACTTTAGTAGGTTTAATATTCAGTGCAACTGTTTTTGATGGTTGTAAAAGATATCGCTCTTCATTAGCGAAGTTGTCAGCCATGTTAATAAGAATTTGGGCGTCTTCTTTAGACCTACTCATTATGCAAACATCATCGGCACAAGCACTACTATTGACTACAGTCGTTCCTATCTTGCCACCGAGTCCTGAGGATGTTAATTGGTTGAGAAGAGGATTAACATAAATTTTATACAAATCTGTAGATAAAATACCGCATTGTCTAACTCCTTGTGAAATATTGTAAGGTTCACATGTTTGATTGCAGAATTTGACCACACTTTTGGAATTTTCATGCAGAGATTTGATTAAGGTCCAATGTCCATCATTAATGCCAGCATGATATACTCTTCTGAATAGATGTGAATGGGTAACAATATCAAACGCGGATTTAGCATCCAGCAGTATTACGTGTGCTCCAACCTTCATGTCAAGACATTCACGATACATCTCCTCTAGTATGTATGCAGCGTTTAAAGGTGAAGAGCCTGCAGTGAACCCCCTTTGCATAGGATTTTGTACTTTCAATATGTGACCTTGGGATCTATTCCGTATAACAGTCTCTATTACTTTACAGACTGTAGGAAGTACAGTAATCCCCCGATAGTTACCAACATCTGTGGGGTGTCCTTTATTTTTGAAGACTGATGACAGTATTCCAACCTTTAGGCAGTCTGGAATAGTTAGGTTTTCAAAACTCCAATTAACTGCTTTCAAAATTTCTATTTGTAGCAACTCTGGGCCATATAGGACATGCTCTATATTTATGCCGAAGACATCAGCTGCTTTCCCTTTATGAATGGTTTTCAAGGAGGTCATAAACTCATCAAAAGTAACCTTATTAACCGCCTTCACATTTACAATCTGTGCTATTGCTTCAGTTCTAACTCAACTTGGTTATGATAGCACTCATCAAATTGTGGATTTTCAGACTTTATAGCTAAAGTTTCAAAATGACGTTTGAACCCGTCTAATACATTCTCTGCGCTTGAATAACACGTGTTATTCACATATAAATCGTCAATTACAATACTAAGTTTACCCCTTTGCTTATTTATTAACTTATAAAAGAGTTTATTATTCCTAGTTCTTGCTTCCATTATGTCCTGTTTTTCATCCGTTAATTTTCTAGCAACGCTGACCCTGCACAAGCGCCTAAATTCTTTCTTACATTCTCTCCGTTCAATGAAGTGTTGATCATTAATGTCACTGGGCTTTCCATATTGCCTCCATTGCGTATTTGCTACACGTAGTTTTTTTAGGGAGTCGGAGATTTCAGAATTCCATACTGCCAGTTTCGGTTTTGACTTCCATGCTCCTTGTTTCTTGCAGTTCAACACGAGGTCACTTTCGAGGTGAAAATGCGTAACGTTATATTAGTTGGTATGGGGTTTTCCACAGGAACTGGTCACTTTTAATTTTTGCCTTCTATTATTATAATTGTCTATACAATTATAATAATAGAAGGCAAAAATTAAAAGTGACCAAATTAAAAGTGACCAGTTCCTGTAGGGGTTTTCGGCTTGGCACAGCCTTCAGTATATCAAAAGAGAATTGTTTTCATTTATTTCTCATTTTGAAGTAAATTGAGATTCCGTCGTATGATGCCCAAATTACGATTACATTTTTGCAAAATTGAATTGAATGTTGTTTAACGGCTCATCAACACAGGTTATTGAGCCGCCATAGACAGAGGGGAAGGATACATAGGAATCAGGGAACCTGCCCTACTCTTATTATCGAATAGATTCCTATGGTTCTTTAACGTGCTCGGGGGATAGACCGATACAAGGGACCGCCCGGTTTACGTCCCCATCCGACGGACGAGGCTAAGGGAAAGTGTCTTGCCCAAGAACACACCAACGGAACTCAGTGGCACCACGGAGGATTGAACCCGGGGCCTCCGGTTACAAATCCGCTGCGCTACCGACTGCGCCACGCCAGCCTAAATTGTTTTTTGCAAAAACGTTATTTTCAAAGTCTTGGTTCGAAGATGCTTAAAACGATATGCACAAACTCCAACACAATCACATATAAAACTAGTGTTTTTTTCATTTTGGGCAGGTGAGAGGAACCATGGCGAACCATAACAACGGGTTTCTGAAAGAACTCCATTGCAGCGTCTGTGATTACTGCTGGAAGTTCTTCGTACCGGTGAGTTTTGTTAAACGGTTTTCTTTCAACGATCACGTTGCATATTTATGCGAGAGTTGTTGCAGATCGATATTTCCCTATACATAGTAATTTTCGAACTGCTTTCAAACAACTTTGACGTTTTTCGCTGATCAGTGCGATATATTATAAAGGACACATGGAAGAAATGAGTGTTGTGGCTATTTGTTATAATATGCACCCGATTGATTCGAATTGGATTGATGATGCTATGACCAAAACTACAAGGCTGTAAGCGAGGACTATAGCTGTTTTCATTGAAGAATCCCATAACTTTACCAGTCAGGACTCTATTAAACCTTAAACAGTTACGTTTTACTGTTATGCAACAAAATTCTTTAAAAATCATTTTGTAATGTTACTGTGATTTAATGTAGGCTCCAACATGATAATTAGTGGATAACTGCTAATTGGATTTTGATGAAGATGTATTTATATCTTTAATAATAAGTATTCAAACATAAATAAACACTGCACATTTGGCAACTATTTAGATTTATTAGCAAATGATCATGGTAACGGATTTAGGTTACAAATGGTTATTAGGGAAAAGTACCTGCTACTCTAAACCAAAGGGAGATAATAATTTGGCATTTTAATAGCTTCCAGCTGTTATAAAACTTGTAACTTTTTAAGGATAGAGTTCTGACTATTTACTGATTGGCGACCAGTTGACCAGTAATAGTTTCCGATATTTTTGGTTTTACGGTTCAATTATTATCTTTTGCGCATTTCTCAATCTACATCATCTGAACGATTTGTGTTTATGCCAAGGCTGTCAAAACAAAAAAGAAGGAAAGGTTAAAATTTACCATAGTTTTGAAGCCTGGGTTTTCCCATGTATAAAATTATCAATGATGTCACATGGGCGGAAGCGCACGCTGCTAAGTTTCTTAACTCCAAAACAGGAAAACAGCATACAATTTGCAATTTGGAATGGTAAATTCTTGGTACCTCTGAAATAATAAAAAAAAAAAAAAATTGCAAATTTTGCAAAATTTCCCTTCCTGAGGGCCCTGGCCCCATTCCCCCAAAATGAAGGGAGGGCCCTGTTTATTATACAAAGTTGCAATGATAAAACTGCACCTTGATCAATGGTAGTGACACAATGAAACATTTATGTTTTGAAATACACTTTTATTTACTACAATACAGTTCACGCGAAACCCACACTTTACTCGATTCGCCGAGTTTGGTCGTAGCGAGTGCCGTGCGGATGTACGTGGAGTTAGTATTTGGACTCGGCGATTTCACATGGCGAAAGTATGCCATTGTCGAGTCACTCACACTCCGAGTAATGTGTATAGAATCCAGTTAACCATGAGTGCACACCTGTGGTGATTTATTATTGGTAAAAATCTGAGTGTTCCGACAACTTTTCAACTTGTCCGACAGCGCGCTTGAGACAGCAATCATTTGCCAGAAAAAGTACAAACAATGCGATGCCGAGTGCATCCTTTCTGTGCAAAGTTGACACGACTGTTAAATACCATGAATAAATTTCCAAACAAATACGTATTTGAAACTTTTAATGTATTTAATCACAAGCTTTTAATGCATTTAATCGAACGTTTTGTGCGTTTCTGTTGTCCAAAAGTCACAGACTTCAACCGACATAAATACCCATATCTGGCCATGTATGTACCTTTTAACAAGGCAGCACTAGTAATGGGTTTGTGACTCGGAATTCTTTACGTTTTATTTCTGTATTAATAATAAACAGCAGAATAGTATAAATTTGTTACAAATAACGATTATTTAAAATTCTAATATACCCGCACTATATAGCCTAGTTTTAAATATCTCGTTATATTCAAACGTTTGCAACGCTAGGAGAATAAGCAAGTCAATGCGAAAGATATCACTAACGTTTGCAACGTTTCGAGATTAAGCAAAGCAATGCGAAAGATTTCAGATGTGTGCGTTATTTTCACATTTTAGGGGTATTAGAATAGATATAGAACATCGTCTACGGTGAATTATATTATATCACGGTTTGTCGTTTAATTGTAAACAATAATTTCACTTCGGGCTCGTGAAATTATTGTTTACAATTGAACTCCAAACCGTGATATATTACACGAGAATTCACCGTAAACGATGTTTTATTTCTTAAATATAATTTCCAGTATAATAATTACTGATTGAATTTTATGTTCAGTCGCTGCAAAGCCGGTAATACAAACTGCCATATAACTGTCGTGACCCAGTATACATAATCCGGGCATTCAAGTTTTCCCACATTCGCTTTTCCATAACTAGTAAAATTGTCTTCTGCTTCGATTTTTAGCTCGACTGTTCAGAGATCAGCAGAGCTTATGCCGTGGTGCGGCGTCTGTCGTCCGTCCGTCTGTCCGTCTGTCTGTCTGTCCGTAAACTTTTATTTGTAGCGACTACCTCTGAAACTACTGGATGGATATTCATGAAACTTTACAGAAATGTTGCCAATGAAGTCCAGTTGATCCTAGCAAAAATGCATGTTGATGTGATGTTAAACATGGCTGTCAGCGGCCATGTTTGTTTACATAAAGTTATTTAGTAAAAACTTGTTGCGTCTACTCCTTTGTAACTACTTGACGGAATTTCATGAAACTTCACAGGAATGTTGCTCTTGATGTCTAATTGATCCTAGCAAAATTCAAAATGGTCGCCAAAGCTAAAAATAGATTTTTAAAATACAAGTTTGTAGCGACTACTTCTTGAAAAATATAAGTGATATTGATATGGGACTTTTCTAAAATGATCAGCATGACATGTTGTTGGTCCTTGTCAAAAATCGTTTTGATTCGACGTTAAACATGGCTGCCAGTGGCCATCCTTGTTTACATAAAGTTATATAGTAAACATTTGTAGCGACTACTCCTCTGAAACTACTTGACGGATCTTCATGAAACTTTACAGGAATGTTGCTCTTGATGTCTAGTTGATCACAACGGCTAAACATAGATTTTTAAAAACAAGTTTGTAGCGACTACTTCTTGAAAACTGCAAGTGATATTGATATGGGACTTTTTCTGAAATTATCAGCATGACAAAATGTTGATCCTTGTCGAAAATTATTTTGATTCGACATTAAACATGGCTGCCAGTGGCCATCTTTTTTTACCTAGAGTTATATAGTAAAAGCTTCAAATTGTAGCGACTACTCCTCTGAAACTACTTGACAGATTTTTATGAAACTTAACAGGAATGCTGATCTAGCTATCAAAATCTATCAGTAGAGCTTCAAGGTCATTGACCTCTTGTTTCTAAAGTTATTGAATAATTATGCATTAAAATCACTACAATTAGAAAAAGTTGCACATTTTACTTGTGCAGTTTCGACAAGTTTGTCTAGTCCGAGTTTGTCTACGCGAAGTATCATGGCATGCTTTCATGGCGTAAGTACGCCGAGAAGCTTTTCCCACTCTGAGTTGTTTTATCATCGAAACTTCGCGTAATTATCGCGATTTGTAAATTCCTCACTCGGCGTGAAAGAGTAAAGTGTGGTTTTACATAAGCTGTACTGTATATCCGCCATATTGTCGTTTTGCATATTAATTAAATTCCCGTGATATTCTCGCGAGAGGTGAAGGCATTCATATTCCCCTCATCAAATAAGTCCACTATCAACTGACAGAATTGAGGGATTTTTGGATTGGAACAAACTCTTCCTGGAGCATAATTAAGGTCTAAACTTTAAAGATAAACAATTAGATATTTTTCAGAGAATTGCTAGTGCCAAAAGGAAAAGAATTGTTTGGATTTTGAAATTGTTTGGTTTTGCGGGAAATATTTATTGGCGCACCGATCAGGATCACGTGACATTTGACCTGAATAATAACAAATGTTGGATATTTAATGTTTTGTTAACTTGTCTGAAAAGGTTGACCGTTACAAATATTTTAGTTCAGATAGGTAAATAAATATATTGATAACAACTATATTAAGGTTAATAAAACAAATATTTTGGTTCAGATAGGTAAATAAATATATTGATAATCGGGTTGAAATGGTAATCCAGTGAATACTTACATAGATATATTGATTCCGTGAGGGAGATAGGAGTTCCTCTGACCGTACACAGTCAGATGAAATATCAAAAATCGTAAAAAGGGCTGATAAGGTCGGAGAACGTTCGGACTACTTACATAGATATATTGATTCCGTGAGAGAGATAGGAGTTCCTCTGACCGTACACAGTCAGATGAAATATCAAAAATCGTAAAAAGGGCTGATAAGGTCGGAGAACGTTCGGACTACTTTCTATGGTATAGACAGTGTTTGGTTTTTTTACATTGAAAACCAATTAGAACAGTTTACAGTATGTCATTGAAAACATATTTAAGGGGGTTGTAGATACACAGATGGGAAGTGGGGTAGTAGGAGTGTGGGGAGGGGGGTTAGAGGGGGTGGGTATCCGCCGTTTGCCTGTGTATGAAATGGGGGCAATTGGATAATCGATTCAGTAATGGCCAGGACCAGGGAGAGGTAGCAGTATATACATTTTCTGAAATAAGACTTACCGTAATGGTTGTATTTCTGGTACTATTTAAAGACCACACTTTCTGATACTCGTTTGTGATACAAGACACAATCTGGATGTATTGCCCAAGAGGAATGTCGGTTTTACTCAACTCCCTTCAAAGGGTTACATCCATCTCCTCGCCTTCATCCAACAGAGTGATCGTTCGAATATTGGTATCTGTCCCAGCACACTTGACAGTTCTGACAGCTTCATTCTGCAAGAATAAGTGTATAGCCTATAGGTATGCATGGAAATCATATAAATGACATAGTACCAGAAATAAGAATACGGTTCATGGAAAGCTTTATATAGTTTAAATTCTCATGAGAAAGTGTCAGTCACTTCTGTTACACACTGGATTAGGTATCAACCCCCTCCCCACACCCCACTACCCCCACTTTCTACTACCTC